>PVHP010000852.1:29048-124984 GCA_004024765.1 Zapus hudsonius | reverse complement strand
GCTCTGTGCTGCCTAAAAATAATCTAATTTTAAAATCACTTAATGTGGTGATTTTCTATTGTTTTCTTAGGACAACAAGTGACATAATACCCAACTTGAATGGCTTAGCAGAAATATCATCTCTCCAAAGAAGAAGCCTGGAGACATAGTGCTTTCAGGACTAGATGAACAGATTAATAGCATTATGAAGGATTTTGGTTTATCTGTATTTCACCTCTAGACCTTTGAAGTGTTGTCTGGAATCTTAGGTACATTTAACCTCTTGGCTATAAGAGCACACTGTAGTTTTGGCATGACATACAGGGATGACATTGCCTGCCATGAAGACTGATAGTTTCACATGCCATAGTTTTGTGTAAAAAGATAATTTTTTCTCAGAAGTTTCCTACCACACCCACCTGTGGGTCTCTTCAGCTAGAATTGGGTTGCATGTCCCTGGTATAGCTGCAAGAAAAGTGAAGAAAATGATGTGTGACATCTTTATTTTAGTTAAATGGTATCTGATCCATGAAGAAAGATTTGGGGAAAGAAGAAAATGAGACTTGGGAAGATGACAATGCCTGTCTATCAATAATTCAGTTAATATTTTGTCATAGTGTTGGCATGTGTTAGTCAGCTGTAGTGAAAAAAAACATGAAGATGAAAGGTTTATTTTGGCTCACAGTTTTATAGATTGTGATCGATAATTGGTTGGTCCAGATGTTTGGGGACTTGTAGCACTGTAGCATATCTGGAGGGGATCACATGATTGAAATAAACCAACAATATCATATTCAGGAAAATAGAAAGATATATATAGAGAGAGACCAAATGTATTATCCTCCTCTTAAAAATAATGCCCAAATTGTATACTAAGTATCTCTTAAAGAAAGGTTCATCACCTTCAAATAGCAATATCAGCTTTTGGGATATATTTTAGATTTAACTATACCAGGGAAGATAAAGTTACTAAGAAGTATAATTTTGTTTAAAGTAAACTTTTGCTTGTTTTGGAAAAGAATCTGTATTATTCAATGACAGATATGTTTTATAGGCGATTCAATTTAAGAAGACTCTTTTAAATAGTTTAAGAAAAAGAAACCTTATTGTTGTGCTACAATTCCAAATAATAAAAACAATAGGATGTGATGAATTGAGAAACAAAATCATACTCTTTCAATGGGATGTGTCAAAGAGCAAATGGCTGGGGAAATGATTAGGAAACAAGACCCTGGACAGAGACAAAGGCACAATAGCAACCAATCAGATTGAACAATCAATGCTATAATTATGCTCCTCGGCAGATGCAGAACTGAAAACACCAGAGCACCTGTTTTCCTCAAACCAAAGCTAGACTTTATAGACACAGCTTGAGAGGCAGAGGGCCATAGTAAATATCTCTCTTCATTTGGCTTGATTCACTCAAGAGGCAACTTAGAGATCCCAAGAGTGGGACAATTCCATTCAAGAAAAAGTGGCAATAAAAAAAGAATCAACTAACAACAACAACTACAACAAAATTACTTTCTTCTGAATGCTCCTATACAGAAAATTTTCTGAAAGCGTATTTCTTTTATCCTAATTTTCCAGTTTTATCTGGAAAGAACACAAGTCCTTTTTCCCAAATAAACAAGCTTTAATGCAAAATGTCACTTAAGAACATGGTCTCCGCAGGGATTCAGGATCCTTGTGATGACTTTTTTTTTTTTATTGTCTACCTCTTTTGGCCACAAAGAAAATAACTCCGAGAGGTGCAAAAGAGACTAAGATAGCATAGAGCTGAGCATCCTATATATTCACCCAGACAAAGGACAGCTTCAAAGTTTCCCCTAAGCACCCAAATACAAACGACACTGGCTGCATTTATTTGAAGATTAAGAGAGAAAACAGAAAGTACAGCCCATGATTAAAGAGCATTCCCCCTGCTAAAGGATAAGGTGATTTTCCTACCAGAACAAGCACAGTACATCAAAATTTGCTTTGAGAAAAATAAACTCATCCTGATGAATATAGTGAAATGCCACTTTATTAATCTATTAATTTCTCAAGAATAAAGGCTTTTAATATTCTTCATTATCCTAAAAGTCAAAATCTCCATTTCAATGGAGTGTTTTTAAGGAGAGGTAGAGGGAAGTTCTAATGCATATTTATGTCTAAATCTACATAGATTTGCTCTGTGACAGGACACAGAGCCTTTTTATATGCTTTAAATAATGTGTGGAGTCCTAAATGTAAAACCAAGATGAGTGTCACATTGAAGTGACGAGAGTTGGACACATCCCAATAGGCCATCTCAAAGCTCTCAAAGCAGTCATTATTTATCAGAGGAACAAATGGCTTTCCCTCCAAGACACAATTTGGGAAAGCCAGTAGTCATTTCATTGTAACCTATTTGAGCTGAAGATATCAGCTTAAGCCTGTGAAGCAACGGAGTCAGCAGCAGCCATTAAGAGCACAGCAGTTGATTATCCCATCTGTCAGTCAGTAAGTCAGCAAATATTTATTGAACACCTACTGAAACACTCTGGTGGAATTTAAAGTTCCAGCAGTGAAGAGATGTGAGGTTGAACCCTTGATGTCCAGTCTTTCTCTTTTGTCTTTTTCTTTAAGGTCCAGTGGAGAATTCTCAAACCTGTTTTATCCAGTGATGTTAATGGACCCAGAAAAAGATAAACACTAGTTAGATAATATGCATACTCTTCTGGTCCCAGATTAAGCATAACTGTATACAGAGATACTGTTTTTGACCTCCACTGACACTTACTTATTCAACTAAGTTGAATTGTTATAGACTCGAATAGTTAATTTATATTATCTTTTTAACATTTTTTTTTTTTTTGGTTTTTCAAGGTAGGGTCTCGCTCTAGCCCAGGCTGACCTGGAAGTCACTTTGTAGTCTCAGGCTGGCCTCGAACTCACAACGATCCTCCTATCTCTGCCTCCTGAGTGCTGGGATTAAAGATGTGCACCACCACGCCCAGCTTCTTTTTAACAATTTTATACATGAATATAACATACTTTATTATATTCACCCCTGCTAATGTCCCTTGTCCCCTTTCCCTGCCTGCTGAACTCTTTCTTCTTTGCAGCTAGTTCCACTTCTGTCTTGAAGGTAATCTCCAATATTATGTTAAAATCTTTCATTGGACTGGGGAGATGGCTTAGTTCATAAAGTGCTTGCCACATACAGTGGTTTGAACTGGAAATGTTCCTCATAGACTCACTTGTATGAATACTTGGTTCATAGCTACTTGTGCTGCTTGGAAAGGCTGTGGAATGTTTATGAGGTCAACCCTTGCTGGAGGAAGTAGGACCCTGAGATTTCATAGTCCAGCTCCGCTTTCTGTTTTCCTCTGCTTCCTGATGATGGATGCAATGTGATCAGCTGGCCTCCCATTCCTTCCGCCATGCACTCCCCTCCAGCCTGGAATGTACCCTGGAATTGTTCACTGATAGAAACTGGTTCCTTCCTCAAGGCACTTTCTTTTTTTTTTATATTTTATTTATTCATTTTCAAGGAGAGAGAGAGAGAGAGAGAGAGAGAGAGAGAGAGAGAGAGAGAGAGAGAGAGAGAGAGAGAGAGAGAGAGTACCAGGGCCACCCACCTTGTGGGTCTGGCTTATGTGGGACCTGGGGAATCGAACCCAGGGCCTTAGGCACTGGAGGCAAGTGCCTTAACCGCTGAGCCATATCTCCAGCCCCTCAAGGCACTTTCTGTCAGGTATTTGGCCACAGCAAGAAGTAACTAATACAGAAAGTTCATATCAAGAAGTGGAGTCAGTGCTGTGATAGACGTGAGTATGTGGTCCACAGGCCTCTGAGGATTGCTTGTGGGATGACTGTGAAACTTTGAGGATAAGCTCTACAATGAGTTTAAGATGCCATTGCTGTGGAAGTCTGAATACCAGAATGCTTAGAGAAACACAGACAAGGGATGTCCAACTCATAAGATTTTAGAGGGGAATGGGATGCTATTGGGAACTGGGAAGGGGCAGTTCATGTTATATGCTAGAAATCAGTGACATTCTGCCTAGATCCTGAATACTTGAGTGAGTCTGAATTTGTGTTTAAGTATAAATGGTCTATTTGTTTGACAGAGGAAAAGGCAGGATAGCATTCAGTCTGTGTCACAATTACTACTCACTGCTCTTATTCAGATCTACAGTGAAATTGAGCAAAAAGATAGCAAAAAGGGGTTTAGAGAGGAAAGGTCTGTAAGTTAAAAGTCCTGGTGGACAAGGAGACTGCAGCCTACAAAGCACCTTTAATTGATAAATTAATTGACATGATTTAGAAATATATCACTTTCTTTACTAGAGCAGTAGGAAATTGTCCTGAGGGCAAGACTTCACCCATTAAAGGCTCCAACTCTCGAGAGAATGCCAATTCATTTGAAAGGAGAGAACCTGATCTTAGACTAGTAAATGGGTTCCCTGCTCAAAAACAATTTTCTAGGAAAGTATTTTCACAGATTCAGCAAACAAGATATACAGACACCTCTACAGCTTTGGTCCAACAGGGCCAGATTCCATCCCAAGCTGGAAGGAGAAACTGGCAGCATCACCTACAAGATTCTGGTTTGATCGCTGGCAGAAAGAACTCAACCAAAAGCAGCTTTAAGGAGGAAAGGGTTTATTTTGGCTTACAGACTCAGGCAGAAGTTACATGATGGCAAAAAAAGGATGACATGAGCAGAGGCTGGATATCACATCCTTCCCAACATCAGGTGGACAACAGAAACAGGAGAGTCTGGCAAACACTGGCAAAGGGAAGCTGGCTATAACACCCATAAGCCTGCCCCCAACTGCACACCACCAACAAAGTTTCAATTCCAAAATTGCCATCAGCTGGGGATCAAGCATTCAGAACACATAAGTTTATAGGAGACACCTGAATCAAACCACCACGTCCACCCATGGTCCCCACAAAACTGATAACCATACATGATGTAAAATGCAATGCATTCAGCTCAACTCCAAAAGTCCCCAATTTATCAATTCCAATGCTGTTCAAACATCTCCATAATCTAAGGTCTTTATATGAGCTGTAATTAAAAAAAAACTCTCTCCCCCCCCCCAAAAAAAAAAACACCTAAATGGCACAGAATAAACACACACACTGCAAAAGGTGGCTTTGGGCATAACAAAGATTGAACCAATACAAGTTATAAAATAAGACAAGCATCAAATTCTGTAACTCCAAGTCTGACAACTCTAACCAGTGAAAAATCTCCAAGTCTGATAATTCCATCCAGTTACAAATCTCTGGAGTTCCAATTCCACCCCTACAGCTAGTCTACCCATAGTCCTGAAAAATTCCATCTGTTGCAAACAGTTCTCCTTGGCAGCCATTCTGTAGTCCTGGCATCTCCATTAGGTCTCCACTGCAACCCATGGTTCATCCTTATGGCACCATCAGGACTCTACACAGGTAGTCCAACAGTTGTGCTTCACACTGCCCATGGCCATTTCCAAAAAACAAAACTGTTGCAAATCCAATGACCCTCTTTCCTACATTTATTATACTTCATAGCACCAGTTAGGCTACCAATTTGTTAATCCATGGGGGGATAAAGTCAATTTTGAAGAGCAGAAAACCTCCTTCAGCATTCAGGCCCCTTACTTCAAAGAGTCCACATTCTTCCTGCTGTTCCAATGCAGATCAGCTGGCCCAGTCTCAATGGTTGTAATCTCTCAAACAATTGCATCTGAATGGGCAGCAGTTTCAGGCCAAAGATTTCATTTCTTTTATAGTTTTTTTTTTTTTGCTATAATTTTGCTTTTTTTCAAGGTAGGGTCTTCCTCTAGCCTAGGCTGACCTGGAATTCACTATGTAGTCTCCCAGTGGCCTTGAACTCACAGTTATCCTCCTACCTCTGCCTCCCAAGTGTTGAGATTAAAGGTGTGTGCCACCACGTCCGGCGTTTCTTTCTGTGTCATATTTGCTCATACAAGTTCATTTTTATATAAAACAACCCTGGAAAAGTTCTCAGGACATGGGAAGGCATAATTCAGCAAGCCTCTCACACAAACTGCTTCTAGATCAACCCAGACAAAGTTCCTTCTCACTCTCAAAAAACAAACAAGCAAATAAAAAACTTCACATTCTATAGTTCTCACTGCATTCAGGTCAGAATGGTACATGAATTTGTACTTACAGTACTGCAAGGCATCTTTTAGTCAAAGGTTTCAAATCCTTCCATATTCCTCCTGCAAATCAAATCCAAAAGGCCAAAGCCACGGAATCGTGATTCTAACAGCAACAATCCCATTCCTTGATATCAATTTTACTGTTGCAGTTAGCTTTCTCGCTGCACAGAAAGAAGCCAACCAAAAGCAGCTTGTGGAAGGAAAGGGTTTATTTTGGCTTGAAGACTCGAGAGAAAGCTCCATGATGGAAGGGAAAATGATGGCATGAGCAGAGGGTGGGCATCACTTCCACCACAGCACTGCAAACAGTGGCAGGAAGGTGTGCCAATATTGACAAGGAGTAGCTGGATTATAACGCCCGCCCCCAAAAATACAGCTCCAGCGAGGTTCTGATACCCAAACTGCTGTTAGCTGGGATCAAGCATCCAGAACAAATAAGTTTATGGGGGATACCCGAATCAAATCACCACAATAGGCATGCAAGACATAAGACTTAAGACATCATGGCATCTTGCTCCATGGTTTCTGAGAGCCACTGAAGCCAGACAATGTATGGTAGGATGGGATTTTCTGGAAGGAGATCTTGAGAGGCTCTTGTGTGAAACTGTGAAAATTAACCCTTAATTACACCAGAGATCCTGGGATGTTGGAGGTGCTAGGACCACAGAACATTCACTAAGAAAAGCTGGAATCTCACAGTGGAACCAATGAGAGAGAGAGAGAGAGAGAGAGAGAGAGAGAGAGAGAGAGAGAGAGAGAGAGAGAGAGAGAGAGGAGAGAGAAGAGAGACAGAGAGAGGAGAGAGAGAGATTGATTATATGTGCTATAAACAAAATAGCTGGAAGGGTGGAGCTACTCAAGCACTGTTGGACATAGATAATTTCCTCAGGAGTCTCAGGTACCAGACATGAAGCTACAGGATTTGGTGTTTAGCTTCCTGGGTTTTGGTCTTCCTTTGATCCGTCTTTCCTTTGTTAGGCCCCTGCTCATTCATTTTGGAATGGGAATGTTTACACCATGCCATTATAAAGGAAGTATGTAATTTGATTTTAGATTTTATACAGGTTGACAGTTCAGAACCTTGTGTTTCAGAACTGACTGTGGACTTTTGAACAGTGATGGGCTTTTAAAGACTATGGGCACTTTTGAAGTTGGATTGAATGCATTTTTCACCAAGAGATGGCCATGAGCCTATGGGAGCCAGGGGCAGAGTATTGTGGTTTGCATGTGAAATGTTCCTCATACTCTCATGTGTTTGGATACTTGGTCCACAGCCAATGGCACTGTTTGGAAATGTGGAATTTTTAGGAGGTAGAGCCTTGCTAGAGGAAGTGGATTACTAGGGTTGCCCTTAAAGTTGTGTAGCCTGGATTCATGTTCTGTTTGCTCTCTATTCCTGACTGTGGATGCATGTGACCAACTGCCCTTCCACTTCTACCATCATTCTCTCTTCACCTTTATGGACTGTAACCCCGTAGTCAACCACACACTGCTGGGATGAATCTCCAAACCAGGCACAATTTTGGGGAAGAATGTATTTATTGAAAATAATAGATCCAGGGGCAGTTAAGGAAAAAGGCTGGCTCCCTTTTACAGAAGCAAGCAGAGAGAGAAACCCACCACCAGCATCTCAAGCAAGCACACTCCAAACTAGCACACAAGAGGAACTCCAGGCTTGAGCTCAGACTGCTTTTTGCATATGTATAGCTAGATTTCCAGACCCACCCCAGAAACACCTTAGGGCTGAACCCTAGGATCTGACCAATGTGACACACCTCCTCTAGCCAGAACTGGCTGGAGACAATTTACAATTATAATAAACTTTTGAATCTATTGGGGGACATTATTTAAACCACCACAACCCCAGAACCATAAGCCAAAATAAGCCCTTCCTTTCTCAAGGTGCTTCTTGTCTGATATTTGATCACAACAAGAAGTAACTAATACAACATGTAAGCATGAGGGCCTGAATTCAGAACTTCAGCACCTTGTAAGCCAGGCATGGAAGTGCCTGTAGTCCCACTGTTGGGAAGGGAGAGGCAGATGATCCTTGGTGCTTGCCGGCCAGCTGGCCTAGCGGGATCGGTGAGCTCTGAGTTCAATGAGAGAGCTTGTCTCAGGAAGACACCCAATATTGGCCTCTGGCCTCCATGTGCATATGCACACATGTATATAAGCATCCTCACACACAAACATACATGCACCACACACACACACACACACACACACACACACACACACACACACAAATAAATAAATAAATAAATAAATAAATAAATAAATAAATAAATACTCCCTTCCGGACACCACATACTTTGGTTGCAGGACACAGAGAAATCAAACTGGAAGTGAGTTGGAAACCCCCTCCCTACTGGCTAGTTGTCATAAAGTTGGAAAATGCTATGCTCCATGGGAGGGAGCTCCTGCCTGGTACTGAAAACCTAGTCACAAGTCTATGGCTGGGAAGGTCATAGCCCTGGAAGGAAACTCACTTCTGTTGTTTAGTTATGTGCCCATCAAATTCTTTTGCTGTCTTAATATTTATTAGCCCCATATATTAGTGATACTCTCACCATTGGTGAAAGACCTTTGGTGAGAGAACCTGACTTTTGTTTTTCTTTTTGGAAGATGGCAGTGACTACTGTGAAGACTCAAAACTTGTTTAGAATAAATGTCTGTTGAGTGCTCAGCTCTAAAGGAGACATCTATGTCACCCCCTCCAAGGTTCAAGGAACATTGTCGAAGAGGATAGGGAAGGATGCTTTGGAAGGCTGTCTTCTGGACACAAAGCATGACTAGTGGTTGTTAGCTGCACAAGACCTGCATAATATTGGGGCCATCAACAGTACATCATGGATGGCAGAGGAAGGCAAAATTTAAAAAAAAAAAAAAAGAAAAAGACATCAATGGAGACAAGGGACTAATTGAAAAGAGGTTCAGTGGAGGAGGCATGGGAGACAAGAGAAGTTAATGAGACAAGATTATCATCAAATACAATATATACATGTATGGAAAATTTAAAAATGTTTCCTACTTTTTGAGTATGTAATTCATTTTGAGGTGATATATATATATATATATATATATATATATATATATATATATATATATATATATATATACATACACACACACACACATATATATGGAACAAAAGTCCAATTTCATTTTTTTGTATGAATGGCTTGTTTTTCTCCATGGGTTTTTAAACGTGCTGCCTATTTGCTCATCATGCGTTCCTTGCACCACTGGCAGAAGTCAGCTGACTATGTATGTCTGTGCTCATTTCTGGGCTCTCTGTTCTGCTTCGTTGTTTGAGGTGAACTTTTAGGTTTTTGTTTTGTTTTGCTTGTGTTGCTGTGGATTGAACCCATCACTTCCTACATACCAGGCCATGAGAAGGAACTGTGACACTACTTCTTATGGGCCTTACATATATCTCTTCTGGGAATATTTCTTGGGATGCCTTTTCTGCTAACCTCCTGTCTTGATCCTGTAACATAATTAAACTTAAGTTCTGAAGTTATTTACAGTTATGTACTTAGCCTGCTTAAAACAATGTAATCAGGTTTCCTATTCCCCTGAAGAGATAAATGATCAGTATTTACAAGGAATGTTGGACATACTAATGTGACTTAAGCCATGCTTGTTGTTTTACCTCTCCAGTGACCTGGTGATGCTCCTGGGCCAGGACAACGTGAGCATGTGTGAGATTCGGTGTCACCAGCTGAAAGCAGCAGATACTGAAAGCAATGAATTGCCCACGAGGATGCCAACAGCAGCAGTTTGGGCTTAGGGAGACACCACCTGTGAGTGGTCAAGGGTGTGCGTTTGCATGCGGGAGTCAAAGGAGTTCACCAGTGCTGCTCATAAGCCCTTTCCTTTGAGCAAAAGCTTAAAGAATTTTCTTGGAGACTAACTTTCTTGTTCCTCACTCATATATTGTTGATTCCTTGCTCACATAGTTTTAAAAAATATTTTATTCATTTATTTGAGAGACAGAGAAAGAGGCAGATAGGAGAGAGAATGGCGCCAGGGCCTCTAGCCACTGTAAATGAATGTTTACAGATGCATGAGCCACCTTATAATCTGGCATTGCATGGGTACTGGGGAATTGAACTGGGGTCCTTAGGCTTTTCTGGCAAGTGTCTTAATCATTGAGCCATTTCTCTAGCCCCACATATTGATTTTCTATTCAATAAATAGACCACATGAGTCTTGTTCAAGAAGCAGCAGGATACAGCAGGCTCTCTCTTGGTTTAAACAACTTTAAGAATCAGTATCTTTATTACAGGGGCATCACTATACCAGGAAATCACACTACCAATTGACCTATATCCCCAGACCCAGCATACTTATTGATTATAGCTTTGTAAGATATTCTTGAAATCAGATAGTGTGATGCCTCCAACTTTTGACCTTTATTTAAAAGTGTCCTGGCAAAGATCTGGGTGTGGTGGCACATGCCTTTAGTCTCATTACTTGGGAGGCTGAGACAGGAGGATCACTGTGAGTGTCAGGCCAGCTTGGGCTACAGAATAAAGTTCATGTCAGTCTTGGCTAGAGTGAAATCCTGTCTTGGCTAAACTGGATATTTTTGTTGTCATATACATTTTAGAATTATTTTTAGATCTGTGAAAAATGACACCAGAAACTTAATAGCAATTATATGAAATCAGTAAATTTCCTTGTGTAATAGGACATTTTAATAATATTGATTTTCCTAAACCATGAAAATAGAATTTCCCTCTAGGTATATGTATCTGCTTCAACTTCTTGCATTGATGTTTTATATTTGTCAGTACACAGATCTTTTATGACACTTAAATTTATTATTAAATATTCTATTATTAAAAGATAAAAAACTATAAAAAAAACTACTTGAAGAAAGCATAGGGTTAAAGCTCAGTGTTGTTGGTCTTGGTCAGGGCTTTGAATCTCTATTCTAGATCTTTCTTTTGGTCTAGATTATCTAAGGCTAATTTGATAAAATAATATGCCCCCAGATGCTTAAGACTACCAATGGCTTAATGGCTTAATGTACACAGCTTCTAAAATCTAACAAGGTGAACAGTAAGGCATATTGGAAGGAGAGATTTCAGAGCAAGAATGATTCAGCTCTCATTCTCTCCTCTATTGACCTCCAGCAGTTTTCCCTAGTAACACCTGCTCTTCCCATAAGACTAATGTCATCAACTAGAACAGAGCTACCAGCCATCAGCATGACTAAAAGGACTCTTTGATTTTCTTATGAACCACTATAGATATATTTCCAAATGTGTTCATTTCCCACTTACAGTTCTTCTCCTCTGTGAAATTTGTAGATATTGGTTCTTTGAACTCACAAGAAAAGAGTATATAGCCATTGTGTAATTAATGCTTTATAAAGTTGATTAAAATACACATTTTGTGGCTTGAGGTAAAGGGTAATGAACTGCAGCTCTGCTCCTTTGTAACTTTGTTCAGAATCATTTTTTTCATTGCTTTTACATCTAACGTCTTCATGTTTCGGCACAAATGTCAGACCTTGGCTATGATTCTTGGAAAAATCAGGCCACATTGTGTTAATGTCTTGCTGTTTCTAAGAGACCCTTTATTTTTGCAACCCTGAGAATGGAAAGCTTCATAGCAATTCTCTATTCATTGTGAAAGAAAGGAACTAGCAGTCTTCCGAGTGTTTGTATAATTAAGGCCTTCTTCATTCTGTCCTTTTAAAATAATCAGATGATGATTTCTGAGATTCTTGACCAAGTTTTATTTGTCTTTTAATTCTGACACATTTCAGATCCACAAATGCTGAAGAAAAATAAATTAGATTACAAAATCTATTAAATAATGGAATCCTTATGAATTACTTAAAATAATTGAGTAAAAACTATCCAGGATAAGCTTGTGTTTTGGAAAACAAATCATTTGCAGTATATCTAATATATATGAATATGTTCATAGATATATGAATAAAGATAATTATACTTTTAGGGTTTATAGCTTACAAAACAAAAAAGAAAAAGAAAAGAAAAAAACAAATAAGTGACAACTTTTAAAAAGTTTTTCTTGCTTGTAAAGCCTGACAAGCCTGGGTTAGATTCCCCAGTACCCATGTAAAAAGCCAGAAACCCAAAGTGGCCCATGCATCCATATAGAGCTTTTTTCCCTCCATTGGTAGAAGGCTCTGGCATGCCCCTCTACCCCACTCAAATAAACAAATAAATAAAAAATATTGTTAGAAAGAAGTCTTTCTTCACTGAGGAACCCTCTCTCTCACCCAGGAGAAATGATACTGAGAAGGGGAGATGAATTCGTCCATGGTGCTAACTTCATCTTTCATGATGCTTGTGATGGGTGTGAGAATTAAAATCTTCCATGTGCTTAGAAAGCTGTGATGTGAACTAATTCATATTGAACCAAAAACTATCATTTAAACACAGTTATGAAAATCATACTCAACTCAATGGCCTTAATTGTCTCGAGTTTCTTTGCTCAAGTTCATTGCCTTTCCCTTTCCCGTATTTTCCCATAGTCATGACCTTGGCAGGAGAAAGGCACATGCTGTCTTAGTCACCTACTTATATCCTGAGCCCAAACACTTGGAAATTACCTGTATGTTCTTTGTTTTTTCTTTTGAAAGTCTTAGTGAATGTCATGTCCTCTGAAGAGGTTAAAACATACCATATTGATCCAGAGAGAAAAGTATCTTCTGCATAGCATTTCCTTTCTGAGAGAGCAAAGGAAACTGTTCTTGAAGAATGCCATTTGACCTCTCCCTGAAATGTCGGTTTCCAGACATAATAAACCACACACTATTTTTTTTAATGCAAAATGAGCTTGTTCAGAGTTAGACGGCAGCTCAGACGGGGCTTCGTGCAGACCATTTAGAGAAACTGGGACCCTGGAGGGGGCTGTGGGTGTAGCCTCGATTGCTGGATGGAGCTGCTGGGCAGGTTTTGATCTTGGCTAAGAAAGCAGGTAGTTAACATCCTCTTGTTTCTAGTCTGACTGCGGAGGGTGTATTTGATTTATTTTCCTTAAGTCATTTAAAGAAAGTAACAAGGGCTATGGAGATAGTTCAGTGGTTGAAAGCCCGATGACCAGAGTTTGGATCCCAGAACCCACATAGAGATGGACCCCCATAAAGCCAGATGCAAGTAGCACACCCGTGTGTCATCCCAACCCCTCTACAGCAACGGGAGGTGGAGGAAGAATGCCAAAGCTCACAGGCCAGCTAGTCTGGTGTCCTGTCTCAAGCATGGTGGAAAGTGAGGACTAAACTCCAAGTTTGCCCTCTGATCTTTATGTGCAAACCTATCATGTGTGTGCACATGCATGCACATGTACCATACAAACACCCCCCCCCCACACACACACGTAAGCAAATAGCTGAGGGAATTCTTCACTTAGCTTCCATTCCTGTGTCTGATTCCTATAAAATCTCGGAAAGCCCCCTTCTTATCCCCATATGGTATTCACGCTACAAAATTTGTCACTACCAAACAACTATTTAACATTGCATTTCCAGAATATATCTTTCAGTATCAAATGAAATCTGAATTCCAGCATTTAAAACATCCCACAAAAGAAAATTCTGTTTTCATCATTATTCACACATTCTAGTAGTAATAACCTTTTTTTGGTCTGGTCACAAGTTTGTGTCATCAAGCCTTCTGCTCAGTACCTATCAAAAGGAGGACCAGCAAGGTGTTCAACACACACATGGCCAGCAGTTATCTCACACTGGGAATTATATAATTCCTAACAGTTTAGCTCAAACTAGGATGTATTTGATGAAGGATATTTGATATTAATATTTTATGTCATATATTTTACTGCCTTCTAGGTGGTAGAACCTTATAATTTTAAAATGCTTTATATAATTTATTTGCTATTTTCTATAGTTTTCTCTAGTTCTCTGGTAAAATGACTGATGATACACTTCTGAGAGCACAAAGGAGCATTATTATCAGCCCCTGAACTTGGCCTTGATATTAACCAGGACTGCTCTGTGCAAAGTAGGGTGCATGTCCTCCTTACCTTTTTATTTTTATGTTTATTTTTGCCTGTGTATGTGTGTGTGGTGTGCCTGTGTGTAGGCATATGGGTGCATGCACACACATGTGCTCTATGGAGGTCAGAGGTCTGAGATGGGTGTCTTAGACCTCTCTCAAGATCTCTCCACCTTTTTTTTGAGACAGGGTCTCTCACTGAACCTAGAGCTTACTGATTTGGCTGGACTGTCTAGCCAGTAAAATCAAGAGATTCCCTGTCTCTACTTCCCAGTGCTGGTATTATAGGTGTACATCACTATGTTAGCATTTTATGTGGGTTCTGGGGATCCAAACTCAGGTCTTCCTGCTGCATCTTACCAACTAAACCATCTCCTCAGCCCCAACAAAATTATTTTTTAAGAATTATTAGTGGATGAGGGTGTAGCTTGGTGGTAGAGTGTTTTCTTAGCATGAGACCCTAGCTTTGATTCCTAGGACCATAAAAAATCATCATGAAATGAATCTAAATGAACCTAAAAATATTATCCCCAAAATCATAGAAACAATAAAGTCTTTAAATATCAGTTCATTTTTTGTAAATCAATAAAGTTTAGAAAATAAAGTATCTGCCATAGTCAGCTCACATCCTGCTGGGATAATCTCCAAACCAGGCACAGTTTATAGGAGGAAATGATTTATTTGAAGCTACAGATCCAGTGGAAGTTTCACAATGGTGAAAGAGGCTATCCACCTTTCATAAGTTCAAGCAGAGAGAAAAAACCTTCACCAACACTACACATACAACAACACAGGCAGGGGGACCAAGGAGAGAATTCCTTTCCCTGTATACAGCCTTAGGGTAGGGTCTTGCAACCCTATCCCCGACTTAATGGCTTCCCCAGTCTCTGGAATTTCCTTCCTGCACTGCCCACACAGGAAGGGAGGTTAATTTTTAGCTCTCCTGAGCTTCCTGACATCCTGCCCTTTGATGAGAGGCTGCCTTCCTGTAAACATCCTCAGAGACCCACCCAAGATAATTAAGAAGATCAAGTTGACAACAAAACCTAAGCATCACAGTATCTTCAACTAAGAAGAAAGTAGTAATGTTTAATTACCTCCATGCAGTCTTTTGAAAAATTTATTATTTTTCTCAAATTTATTAATTTTTTTATTAGTATGCACAGAATTACATTTCATTATAATGTATTTCAAGTAATTATTTTTGTTTTCCTTTCCTTCCCCCCTTGTCCTCTCCCTCCCTTCCTCGACCCCATACCATAGCATCCTTCCCACTTTCATGCATTCTCCTGTCCCTCCTTCCCATCACCTCTCCTTATCCCTCACAACCATTCTTGACTCGCAGTCTACAGTCCCCCTCAATCCCCTTATTTCCTCAGATACAAACATTAGAATTAGGATTTGCACATAGGAGAGGATGTCTTCATGAATTCTTAAAAGGTAAAATTAACATTTACATATGGGTCTCTTTCTAAAAGAATAATATTAAATTGTTTCTGTGTTTAAGCCTGCTGCCACTTTGTCAATGGCTTCATCATAATAAATTTTTGCATTTTTAAGTTCATTTTTCAGAATGAGCAAAATTATTCAAGCCATGTTCACCCATTGTTGTAGTCAACTTTCTCGTTGCTGCAGAAAAGAACCCAACCAAAGCTGTTTGGGAGAAATGGTTTTATTTTGGCTTATAGAATGGAGGGGAGACTCCATCAAGGCAGGGAAAATGGGCATGAGCAGAGGGGTGGACATCACCTCTGCCACAGTACTGCAAACAGTGACAGGAAGGTGTGCTAAATACTGGCAAGGGGAAGCTGGTTTATAACCTCCCACTCCCAGCAACACAGCTCCACCCCAACAACACAGCTCCAGCGAGGTTCTAATACCCAAACTGCCAACAGCTGGGGATCAATCATTCAGAACACATTTATTTGTGGGGGATATCACCTGGATAAAACCATGACACCCTTAGTTGACAGGACATGTTTTATTAATTTTAATCTCAAAACTTTAGCATAAAGCAATACTGATGCAAATAGTAGAAAAGGCTTAGAAATAAATTCAGCAGATTTATAAATATCTCATTTCACAATAAATTCTAGATATCATGATATACTTGATGTGTTTAAGAGTGACTCTAGCAGCTTTTAAATGCCCTAACCTAAAAAAAAATTAAATATAGAGTGCTTGCCTATCATGCATGAGACCCTGAGTTCAATCTTCAGCATCCCTCTACAAAAAATAAAGAAATAATTTACCTGGGAACTGAGAGTGTAACTCAGTAGAAGCACACCTGCTTAGCAGCAAGAAACCCTAGCACTAAATCATGATTTGGAATACAATCCAAACCTAGCATTAATGAATTTTGGTATTTGTGAGTGATAGAATGGTTTGATGCCTTCTTCTTTAACATTTCTATATGGCTTACTTTTATAATGATTGTTATAAGAAATAATATATTTAACATTGTATATTATATTTTTATATAAACTGGGTTATATAATATATCTAACATTTCAAATACCTAACTATAATTATACATATTATATAATAAATGTGTCAGGATTTTAGATGGCATAATTATAGTATGGGCCTCTTTGGTTTAATAACTGATATTTTGCTTGAACAAAAAAAAAACTAAACAAGTAAAAACTTCAAGGATCTACAGAGAATGGCAGAATAGAAGGGACAAATCCTGTTTCTTCTTCCTTACATTAATATTCTATCCTTGATTACTTAAAATCTAGTATTTACATGGAGATAGGTGTTTTGGAGGCAGAAAATGCACTTCAGCAAACTAAGTTAAACTAATATAACTTATAATATATAACAGAATTCCAGTAGCTCAGACTGCTGGTGTCACAGTTTGAATGTACAAAGGCGGATTCTCCAAACTGTTCTTCACATAGAATAAAATACTAATGGATATATTTTTTGAAAATGATTATTTATAGTGTTGAACTTGAGAGAAACTGAGGAGGAACAAGTTAAGAAATCAATACAACTGCTTCTTTGGAGACACAAATTCCAGACAAGCTGGCATGTGCCTTACTCCAGGGTCTTACAGGTTTCAGACAAAAACCACAAGCAGGGAGGGGAAGCCCATCTTGTTTCTTAAGAACTATACTAATTGGGTTCTTTAACAAGTGGATGTAGAGTTGTTTTTAGAAAGGGAGAGAACAAGAGCAAAGATGTTTTGGGGAAAGGAGAGGAGGTTTGGGCAAGATGACTCCAGTGGCTATCTGTAGGACTGGAATGATCTGACCCAATGAAAATTCTGACTCTCAGCTGGGAAGCTACAAATACAGCAGCTTAAGCAGAGTCAAAAGGTGGAGGTAGACTGACCTAACCCTGGATTCTTGTGTCCTTGGCTTCGTATTTTGGGACATCTCACTCAGCCTGTATCTGTTCAACTGGTTTTCCCCAAATACTTACAAATGTATTATTAAAACCCAGTAATAACCACATCAATCATTTAGAATTTATCCTGATGAAAGATTGCTTTCTTCTGGTAGAAGGTTTGATGATGAATTATGTTTAGAATTGCTCACACCTAGTGAAAATTAAAGGCAATCTGTCTTTTTCTTTCTTGTGTGTATGTGAACATGTGCAGATGTATGGGTGCAAGTGTACAAGTGTGTGTATGTGTTTTTGCGGATGTATATATGCATGTAGGAGTATATGAGTGTATGTGTGTGCTTGTGGAGACCAGAGGACAACCTTTCAGGAGCCATATAAATATATATAATGCCAGGGTCTCTTACTGCCCTGGAACTCACTAATTAGGTTAGACTGGCTGGACAGCAAGCCCTAGGAAGTCTCTGACTCTGCCTTCCCAGCACTGGGATAACAAGTGTTTATCTTCATGCCTGGAATTTACCTTGGTTCTGAGGACAGAACTTGGTCCCTCATACTTGCAAGGCAAGCACTTTACAGACTGATCCCCCCAACCTGTAGTTTGTCTGAGTTGATTTGATTTGAAAATAGTCTACAAACATTGTACCCCAATTTTGCTTGCACTATGGCGGGACATAGCCCTCTGTCCACCTTTTTAGCAGCTCTTTAATTAGTGTGTATTTATTACACAAAGTAATTGGCTTCATTATGCCATTTTCCTACACGTACATAATGTACTTTGATCCTATTCACACACAAACATGCACATGTGGGCACACACACACACACACACACACACACACACACACACACACACACACACCCTAGCCTTCCTTAAAGCATAGTAATTACAGGGAAAGAGACAGACTAGGGAGGACTGTAACGAAGACACGACCTAACACCCTCCTTTTCAAAGGAGGTACTGGCCAATTATCAGGTTCCTTGCCTGGATTGGCTCTGTACATTTGCCCAGGCAGGTCAATATTTGGAAGGGAAGTCTCTCTGAGGAAGCTTAAATAGCTGAGCTCTGGTTCCCATCATCTCATTTGGGGTAAATCTAGTTTTCTTTACTCGACAAGGGTTGAATTCCCACCCACCACTACAGTCTCTGGAAAGCAGGATTTCAGCAACTTGTGTTTATTTCAGTTCTTCTTCTGGTCCAGGCATCTGTTTATATTGTTTTAGGATTCAGTTATTTGATTTTAAATTTTTAAACATATTTTTGTTTATTTGAATCAGTGAGAGATACAAAGAAAGAGGGGAGAGAGAGAGGGAGAGAGAGAGAGAGAGAGAGAGAGAGAGAGAGAGAGAGAGAGAGAGAGAGAGAGAATATATAAACATTCCAGGGCTTCCTGCCATGTAAACAAACTCCAGATGCATGCACCACTTTTTTTCACTAGGGTACCTGGGAATCAAACCCAGACTGTCAAGCTTTGCAAACAAGCACCTTTAATTGCTGAGCTATCTCTCCAGCCCAAGGTTTGAGTTTTAATCTACTATTTTTTGTTTTTTCAACAGGAAAGATGGATCCAGCCAAGCTTGGACTTAGAGCCAGGCTTATGTTTCTCTCTCTCTCTCTCTCTCTCTCTCTCTCTCTCTCTCTCTCTCTCTCTCTCTCTTTCTCATGCACATGGGAAATACTAGAATGAAGAAAGCATGCTACAATATAAAATGTTATTGTGAGGCACAATCTCAGATTTTGTTGAAAGAAAAGGTAAAGATTTTTAGGAATCATTCCATTTGTTCTTTACTTCTTCATCCATCCTTCATTTATCCAGTAATCCTCAATGTCAAACCCTGTATGTTCTTGAGTGATATGCATTGAAGTCAGTATGGAGGTTATCTCTGGGCAGCTGAGGAGGGAACAGAAATTGGGAGTGGTGTTGAAATCACTTTAGGGACAGGAGGATTCGCTCAGTCTACAAAGCTCTTGCCATACAAGCATGAGGATTTGAGTTCAGATTTCTCTCCAATGCCCATGAAAATATCATGTGAGTGTGGCAGCTGACCTGCCATCCCTCTCTCAGGAGGTGGAGACAGAGGAATCCCAAGGGCGCTCTATCTAGCTTGACAGCTAAATTGACAAGCTCTGAGCTTAAGTGAGAGACTTGGCCTGAGTACATAATGTGGAGAGTGAGTGACCGAGGAAGACCCCTGACATCAAACTCTGGTCAGCATACACACATGCGTGCGCATACACACACACACACACACACACACACACACACACACACACACACACAATCATTTTATGGGTGTGGCAGCTCACATCTCTAATTCAGAGCTCAGAAGTCTGAGGAAGGTCACCATGAGTTCAAGGCCACCCTGGGCTAGAGTGAGAACTCTAAAACAAATTTAAAAAATGTAATCTTATCTGAAACATGTTAGGTTTTAAGGAAAACTAGAATAGTTTGTAACTTGAATCTCTCTTAAGCATCAATGAAATAAAGCATAATGCAAATGAGGGAGAGTATTTTTATAAACACCTGCTGGTTTATTCTTTTTAGTTTGGCAGCATGATTTTTATCATCATTAAATCTTAATCCATCGTGATATCCTCTAATGGAGCTTTTACAAGATATATATTATTGTACTTATTGCTTTAATTTAAAAATGCTCAGGTTTAAAATATTGAGAAATCATTTAATGCCTCGCTGGCTGAAATACGGTCAGAAACCTTTCTTTTTCCACTGCTGAATTCCATAGAAACAGAAGCCTACTTCTATGGGACTAGTTTTCTGAAAGACATCAACTTGCTAAGAAAACGCATTTCCCTGTGGCAGTCCCTCCTCACTGACACATAGTCTCACTCCTTAATGACTTAATTGGATGGTTAGGTAGGATTTCAATGATTCACTTGGGATGCTGGGAAGAAGCCTCCTCCTTAAGAACAGCTCAAGATGATTCATGGTCTGCACTAGATTTTAAGACAAGAAAGAATAGAGCAACAACTCCAAGAGCAGATGGGACGAATACTTCAGAAGCTGTTTGGGTACCTCTAAGTATTGTAGAACCACCTGGATAGAAAAGCAGAAGAATGACAATGTTTATCAGATCATTTAATATAACATGCTGGGTGGGGGCGGGGAGTGGGGCTGAAAATAAGGCCACAAAGCGGCTCATCTGTTTCTTTCTCTTGTATAAGGTAGTTAGGCATATGCCTTGTTTTTTGGCTTCATTAGATTTTAAATATAACATTGAAAATACAAAGACTAGCCTGACTTGATTTTTACATCATTTAAAATTCTTATTGGATTTTTCTCAAAGCCCTTCTTTCTGATTCTAATTTGGTGACATGGTTACTCTATGGAATCTATATTGAGGCACTATATTTTATAATTCCACCAATGGAACCAAAGTCTAATATATATATAAGACTAAAGTTGCATATTTTTGAACTTTCATTTTCAGTGCGATGTCAGTTATCCCTGGGTGATAGAGATGAAGATCTCAACCTTGGCTGCTTATTAAAACACCTAGGGGACTTTAGGACCCCTAGTAGCCATACCACATTGTGACTAATTATATTTTCCAAGAAAGGGTGAAATCTTTAGTTCAGTATAATTTATCCAGGTAATTTCAATGTAAAGCCCAAATTCTGAGATAGAAAATGCTAGAATGAAGAAAGTATGCCTAAAATAACTTTTTAAAATAAAATATTATATTGTGAGACACAGTCTCAGAATTTGTTGAAAGGTGAAATAGACGTTTTCAGAATGATTACATTTATTCCTCTCTTATCCATCCATACAGTCATTTACTCAGTGTCATCTGCTGAGATCCACTGTGTCTCACATTAGGCTGAGTTTATACCTTAATTTATGGAAAATATCTTTTTATAGGCAAGACTGTAATTGGATCTTTACTTTGAGAATTTAATCTGACAACACCCAGCAAAGGAAAAATTTTGTAACAATTGGGGTTCATAATTAAATGTAACCTGTACTTCCAACCACAGACCTTAGGCTGTGTTGCAGTCAGCTTTCTGGTTGCTGTGCAGAAAGAACCCAAGCAAAAGCAGTTTGTGGAGGAATGGGTTTATTTGGCTTATGGACTTGAGGGGAGACTCCATCATGGCAGGGAAAACAATGGCATGAGCAGAGGGGTGGACATCACCTCTACCACAGCACTGCAAATAATGGCAGGAAGGTGTGCCAAACACTGGCAAGGGGAAGCTAGCTTATAACCCCCATAAGCTTACCCCTGACAACACAGCTCTAGCGAGGCTCTAATTCCCAAACTGCCATCAGCTGAGGATCGATCACTGAGAACACATTCATTTGTTTGTGGGGGACACCTGGATCAAACCATGACTGTCTTTCATTTAAGCAGGCCTATTAAGAGGACTCTTAGATTGAATGAAATGAAAGTGTTCATCATATCATTCCTACTAAGTAAAAATAGTCATCTTGTCATCCATAGAAATATTTGGTTTTAGTAGTTTCCCTTTGGAAGGCACTTTGGCCTCGGTCTTTATACCTGCCTCCAGTGTTGCCTCTGTTAGCTGAAGCCAAGCTTTGACACCAGCAGCTGCTATGTCAAAGACACCTGTACGGAATTTCCCACAGGCCTCTTCTAAACACCCTCAGCATCCATTCAGTCCTCTTTAAAAACAATACCATGAAGAAGATAGGCGGGTTACCTAACTGAATGACAGAGAGGTAAAGACAGATATCCAAACTTACCTCGCTAGGTGACTGGCAGTGAACTTCAAGACTAGTAGAGAAGAAGACCATTGGCTCAAAGCCACCCCCTACCCTACCCCCAAACAGTTGTGCTGCTCAACGCCTGTCTGGGTAGCTGCTGCACCCACAGCTCTGTGCCTTTGTTAGAAATCCAGAATCCAGAATCCAGAATCCAGGGCTCCGTCACAGACCTGTGATCAATACCTGCATTTTA
Source organism: Zapus hudsonius (assembly GCA_004024765.1). NCBI lineage: Eukaryota > Metazoa > Chordata > Mammalia > Rodentia > Dipodidae > Zapus > Zapus hudsonius. The sequence goes on along the minus strand of PVHP010000852.1, from coordinate 102,567 downwards.
ATGAGATTTCTAGGTGATTCATGTGGACACTTTGTTTGAAAAGCAATTCTCTAAATCTCTGTTTTATAATGCAACTTGGATGAGAAATAATCAATTTTTTGAGTGCTTCCAAAAGTGTGGATATAATGAGTGTACATGTCATGGGTATATGTTGGCCATAGTGAGGCTCTTGGTCAAGAGCATAGAAATAAGGCACATTTGATTGTTCTCTAAATCAAGAAACTCTCAGCTCCTGGAAGATAAAAATCACCTGGATGTCCCTAATCACTGGCCCACTAAATCAGAAGCTGGATCTTGTTTTAAAGAAAGGGCTCTGAGTGATTCCTATGAAGAAGGAAGCTTGGGAACACTGCTTTGAGTTAATCTTTACAATCAATAAATAATGAAGACAGAAGATCACTACACCTGAAAAACTATATCTTAATTGAAAGTTCTATATAATCATGACTGAAGAAATAAGGGCCTACCCAAGGAGGACTTTTGGCCAAAGAAACATTGAAAAAGAGTTTCTGGGAGACAAAAGATGGCAGAGCTCACGGTCCATGAGGCAGAGGCAAGAGAACATTCCAGAGAGTGATTAAGGACAGGGTTTTTGAACATACATCCTACCACAGAGATGGATGTTTCTGGGTTGAGAAGCCTGATGCCATGAAACACTAAAACCACATCATTAACTCAACTTGCCCTAAGTCTACTCAGCAAGCCCCCTTCTGATTAAAGCTTCACTTCCTATACTACATTTCAGGAAGAATAGATTCATTGGCTGAGGGATAGATGTGTTCGGCTTCAGTGCTTGTTGTGAATCAACAATATAGCACTCACATTTTATCCATCAGTGTTATGAAATTCAGTGTTAGTTTATACCCATGAGCAGTAGGTGTTAACCCCCATTGGACTACTAAGCAATGATTCTGAGGCTATTGAGTTGTCTGGTAGCAAGTCACGTGCACTGTTTTGTGCAAGAGACCTACCTAGTTAGACCTACTCTAGCTTCTGTCCTTCAATACTGTTGTGTAGTGTCTCCTACAGAATGAAAAGTCCTCTTGGAGAGAGGAAGGAAGCTCACTAGGCTCAGAAAACTTACAAGACTTATAAGGCACCTTCCGAAGGTATTTTTTCTTTTTTTTTTTTTATTGTCCATAATGAGTTACAACATTAAGTGGGCAAACCATGAGTTGTTATCCCCAATTCCCCGCTGCCCTCCTCTCCCCCCTCCACTGGAGAACCTCCTCCATGGGTTGTCTGGATCAGTCCTTGTGACAGGGGACCATGGATAGCCTAGTATTCAGCCAGTTTCTCCTGGCCATGCCTCTGGATAATCTCCCCCACTTAAAGCAGCAAACACATACTTGCTGAGGAGGGGGTGGGCTCTTCCATGGCGTAGTTGCCTGCAAGTTACACAGGGGAATCCATATGATGGGGCTTTCCTGGGTCATCACCATGGGCTTTGCAGTGATGCAGTCCCCAAACTCACCCATGCTCCTGTAAGTACCCCTTACCCATGCTTCTGTAAGTAAACCCTCACTCATCCTCCTGTAAGTAACCCTCACCCATCCTCCTGTAAGTAACCCTCACCCATCCTCCTGTAAGTAAACCCTCACCCATGCTCCTGTAAGTCTCCCCTCACCCATGCTCCTGTAAGTCTCCCCTCACCCATCCTCCTGAAAGTAACCCCTCACCCATGCTCCTGTAAGTAGCCCCAGAAACCTAATTGATTCTCAAGCTGGGCATGGGTAGGATGGATTCTTTGGTCTGTTGGTGTCCTATCTTGGTTACATAGGCCTTTCTGGGAATCTCTTCAGGAAAAATCATGTAACAGATACTTTTGCACGCTTGCGTTTCTCGTTACTGTACCTTTTCCCTGTAAATTAAGGCATTTATCACTGGTTGATAAGAGTGTGAGAATGATAGAGGAGAAAAGTAGGTAACTGAAAAAGTTCCAAAAAAATGGAGAAATAGACCAAGATAATACTTTGCTTATGACCAACAAAAATACAAAAATAAGCAGAACAATAACTCTGAAGTTTGAAGTAATGTCTTAACAATGGATTTGCTAACTTTCCTCAGCTTTTTCCCCTCCCCACCCCTTGTTGTAGTTACTAATGTAGCCTGGGAAACTAAAGACATGATTTCAAGACTCCTGGGTGATTTGTGTATACTTGAGAATCAATTCTCCAAACACCCGTTTTATATTGCCATGCTCACAAAGTCATCTGGAAATATAAAGACTGGCATTTGGGGAAGGAGGTACAATGAGAGAATTTGCCTACTTTTCATCCTGAGGATTTAACAACAGGGTAGTAGTTAAGAGGAGGGGAATTTTCTGAGAGTATGTACATTTGTGTGTGTTAAGTAGATGTTAAGTGAGTTCATTGTGGAATGCACACTGCTACCGAGCACTTTGGAATATGTCCCATCAGAATAAAGTGGACTGTCTAAGATGGAACAGGAAAGCAGACAAGGGGTTTCAGCTTAGCTGCCTACAGTCGAGTATCATTAACTTGAGGGCAGTGATATTTCACAGTATCCACTCTGGTAGAACTAGGTGATCTCTGTGAGAGCCACAGTGCTCATGGAGAAGTGGAAGATGTAACAAACACCAAATGGTGGGAAGGAGTTAGCCAGGAGGCTCTATTAAATACTAAGACAAAAGGAGAACCCATTACTATGGAGATGAACTATAAGAACAAGCTGTGGGAAGGAACTCTGAGAATGAAATATGGGAATGAGCTATGGGGAAGGACTGTGGGAACATTTCTTATGGACCTTACAAATAATTTTTTTGATATTATTGCTGTGAGGTGCTAAATTCCTTACTTATACCTTGCTTAAAAGTTAGCCTTACAACTGTGCAATCCACCAGCTTACAGAAATATGGCATGGTTTCCTCTGCTGTGGTCTACCTTTGGCCAGGACAGCACAGATGACCAATATTGACAAGCAATGTTTAGAGATGCGGACTGATCTTAAGATGCGCTCTATGTTCCTTTCCTGGATGGACTCAACTCAGAACAAACATGTGATTCAGAAGTACTTATGAATAACCAGATCAGTAACTAGGGACCCACAGATCTGCTGAAAGCAGTAGGTGGGCTTAACGGGTTTGCTCTTGTGATTAGAGTATATGTGTGGTCTGGATCACCAGAGTCCGGCAGGTCATACCATTAAATCCCTTCCTTTATGAAATGTTTAAGGATTATTCAAGGTCAAAAGTTCCTTACTCTTTGTTCATGCAATGTGCCACTTGTTCACATTTTATTGGCTTTTACACTGTTCCATAAAGGTGACAATGTGTGCTTGTATGCAAAGAGAGAAGGCTCAGCCTAGGTATCATCACAGCAGCAGTGACAGCAGGTGCAGCAGGTTTACTAACGGCTTTAACTAATCTTCTCTTCAGGTTCCCTTGTCCTCAGGCTGCTGCTAAAGGCAGCTATCTCTCTCCTCCAATGGGTGTATCAAGGATTAGCTGTCTCACCCATCAGGCTCTGCTCTTAAACAGTTAGCCCATTTCTGGATGGGAAAGTTCCAGAGGGTCATCTTCTCTAATTCCAGGGTTGACCCCCCCAAATAGCATCACCTCAGGATTTGGCATTAATTTCAAGGGAAAAAAACTATTGTATGTTAATAAATAAAATATTTACTATTTTAGAATGGGAACATTGTTCAGCAAAAAAACCATTAGACTCAGAGGACATTGGGAAATTGATACCTTTTCTGCCCACACTCTCCTGTCACCTATATCTCTGTTTCTCTTTCTCATGGTCCCTTGAAAAAGTTAGATTTATAGATCATTTACATTTTCTATCCCATTTTCACTGAATTAATTTCTGAGGCTTTCTTCTACTTTTTCAAATCTTTATTTATTTATATGCAAGCAGAGAGATAGAGAGAAGAGGGACAGACAGAGAATGGGTGTACCATGGTGTCTAGCCACTGTAAACGAACTCCAGAGACATTTGCCACCTTGTGCACCTGGCTTTATGTGGGCACGTGGGAAACTCCAGTTGTTAGGCTTTGCAGTCAAGTGCCTTAACTGCTAAGCCATCTCTCCAGCCCTGTGGCTTTCTTCTTAATGTTATACAGACACTTCTCCTGCCAAGGTCATTCATGAATATGTCAAACCAATGGTCACTTTTCAGCCCTGATTTTAATCCCACAAGCAGCCACTTAGACAAGGTCAGCCACTCCTACCCTGTTAGGAATAATTTACTTTCTTGACTTCTATGTTATACATTATTTCTGGATGTCCCTTCTCCACCTCAGCAATACTGTCCCTGGTCTCTCCTGTAAGACTGTTTCTCTGCTGCAGCCATTATTGCCTTGCTAAATAATATCAACCCACCCATTCATGTGGGCTTGGTTTCTAGGTGTGTGTCAATGCCATATATGTGTGTGTGTGTGTGTGTGTGTGTCTCCAGTGAGAAGCTTTATCAAACAAAGTTCCAGGCATATAGATCTGTGACTTACCATCTCCTTGAGAATGTCGCATCTTGACCTTAATGTGCCTTCATCTGGGACCTTGACCATTGTCTTTCTTAATACTATCTTCAGGGCTGGAGAGATGGCTTAGAGGTTAAGGCACTTGCCTCCAGTGCCTAAGGCCCAGGGTTCAATTCCCCAGGACCCACATAAGCCAGACCCACAAGGTGGTGGCCCTGGTGCGCTCTCTCTCTCTCTCTCTCTCTCTCTCTCTCTCTCTCTCTCTCTCCCTCTCTGCTTGAAAATGAATAAATAAAATATTAAAAAAATACTATCTTCGCCTCTCCCATTTTCTCATCCCCCAATAAAGAAAGTTCTAAACCTTGGGATTCACTCTTCTCTCCCCTTTATTTACACTTTCTGCACGAATTTGGCACAAGTTCCATTCGCTTTACCTTCAAGCTTTACCCAGAACTTGACAGCTTCCTCCCTTCTGTCTCTACAGTTCACTACCTCCTGCCAGCTTCCTAGATCTGGGTCCCCAACTCCCTGTGCATCTAACTCCCCACCGCCTTCCTCAGCTGCCAGAGTGGGCCTTCAGGCTCAGCTGGATTTTGTAGTCAAAAACAAAACCAAAACAAGCCAGCAGGACTTAGTTTTCTATAGGTTTCCTCTGTTTCTGTCTGTTTGACTTGGTTAACTGTTACAGATTCTCTCAGTGTTCAGGGAAAGATGGTAGCTAGTTTTAAACCCAACCAAACACCCAGGTTAGCAACCCTATGTAAAGAAACTATTGCTCATAAAATTTGAATATTAACTCAGGGATGGTTGGCTAACTTTGCTGTAGACCTGTCAGTATCTTAACTAAGCAAAGTGGTCAAGAGATACACTGACCTACCCTGAGTGCTGGGTGAGAAGGGGGAGGGCAATGTGATGGACAATGTCACCTTGAGATAATCTGGCATAGGCATGAAGAACCACAAAAATCAGAAAAGAGACTGGGGTGGATAAAAACATATAGTTCACTACCACAATTTAACGCATTATGTTTTTTAAGTCAGTTATTTTATTTCTTGGATCCCATTTTCCCATCTAGCAGCAATAATATGTAACAGCACTAATGTAAGGTTTAAATGATTTTATATATGTAAACATAATTTGTAAAAAGAATGAGCATGTTATTACCTTGTTAAGTAAATGTTGTCTGGTATGAAATTTATATTATTCCATCGGTAGCTGATAAAATGTGGATAGACACAGAAGATCTGTATATAATTTACAATAATAGTGGAGGTATAGATAAACGTCAACCAAGGAGAATTTCACCAGTTATGTTCGACATACTACTGGAAGTTCTAGCTGGAGAAATTAGTCAATAAAGATAAATAAATGGCCTGCAAAGTGGAGGAGGAAATTCTCTCTGCTTATAGATGATATGTATAGAAAATCCTAAATACTCCACAAGAATCACTTTTAGAGTTAATGAATTCATCAACGATGCAGCGACAACACACAAAAATCAGTTACAAATCTATTCACTAACAATGGAATAACTTGAAAAGGAAACAATTTTCTTGAAAATAACATTTATTGTGGTCTGGATGTTTGTGTGTCCCCAAAATTCATACATGGAAACAATCCCCAGTACAGTGGTGCTGGGGTGGGGAGAGAGGAGCATTATGGGCACTTAAATCATGAGAGAAAAGCCCTCATGAATGAATCAAAACTCGAATGAACAGAATTGATTTCCCTTCTGTCAGTTTTGCTCACTCATGAAAGATGTGCTGGATATGTGCAGAGAGGCCAGGGAGCAGTCATCAGCGTGAGTAGGGCCAGGGTTTCCTCCCCAATCGAAGCACAGACATAAATACAGCTCGCTACTGCATCATTAGTGAATTATCTCCTTCTAAATTAACATATTTGATTTTTTTACACGTGTGGAGACAGATGAGGATGGTGGGAGGAGCCTATGATCAGAGTACACTGTATATAGGTATGGAGGGTGTCAATAAAAAAGTTTATATAAAAGAAGTACAGACTATAGAGTCAAATCTGATTTCTGCTAAGATAATTACTTTTTTCAAATCTATATAAGTGGGGGCTGGGGCCGTGGCTCAGCAGTTAAAGTCGCTTGCTTAGGAACCTACAACCTGGGTCAGATTCCCTAGTACTCATGAAAAGACACCTGCACAATGTGACTCGTGTGTGTGGAGTTCATTTGCAGTGGCAAGAGGCCTTGGCATACCCATTCTTTCTCTCTCTCTCTCTTGTAAATAAAGTATTTAAAACACTCTAAGCAATCTTATCAATAAAAGGGGCTAAGAAGACAAAAACTTGTGAGAATTGAATGGTAAATACTGATATCATTTTAATAAATATGGTATATTCAACCCAGTGTTTCACCTATAACAAGTTACTAGTGAGTGGTCAATACTGTTATTTATTTATTTACTTTTGACAGTGTTGTCCAGCCAATTTATTTACAAAAAAGGTAAAAAAAAAGCTTTAACAAATGATGGTAAAATAACTATCAGCTAGGCATGGTAATACTGTTATTTTAACAGAAACTGTATTTTACTTTAGTTTTTCCACTGGTGCAATAAGATTGTTATTTTATACTAGCCACAATATGAAGTTATTAAGTAAGAGAATGGCAGCCTGTCCATCTTCGCCATGCAGCCCTAGGTTCCCCTGGCTGTGTGTCCAGAAGTGGATCAGGCAGGCAGGCAGGCAGGCAGAATGCATGCTTGGAGAAAGAGGCTGCAGAGATCCCTTATCTATTCTTCTGATTTTGCACCCAGTGTTCGCATATTATGAAAATTCAGTTAGTGAAAATATTTATTTCAAATAGCATTAAATTTTAGTGAAAATATTTCATTTCAAATAGCATCTTTATTTTTAATGTCCTTGGCAGAATGCCATCAAGGGCAATATTATTAAGAAAATAATAGTATGTCTAATACTTGGCATTTTAATGAAAGACCCCCATGCAGAATCAACATTTTAATTTAAAATTGTTGGCAACCTGCCCTTCTATAGCAATTAGCTTTACACATCAATCGTCTTCCTAAAATGAAGGCAAGGCTCAAATGTGTTAAAACGGAAATTATAGATATTGTTCTAAATTGAAAGAGGCCTCTTTGGTCCTTTAAAGATTTTTGTTATTTATTTAGTAATACTGGGGGCATGAACGTAGGGCCTTGTTCCTGCCCCCCTTTAAAGATTTACTGAACAACACTAAGGTATTGATATTGTGCTGGATATGAAAATACCATGATGAAGAAAGAATCAGGTACGACTCTTAGGGGAACTTAGAATGTAGTGGGACAAGAGGCAGGTACAGAAATGATTTCTAAACAACATGGTAGTTCTTCAGCAGAGGTAAGTGCTACCAAATGCTTTTATAACAAACTAAAACAATTCCTTCCACCTGAATCTTTCTGCAAAGGTTTTCTTAAAAGAAAGACATAAAAAAAAGTGATGAAAATAGAAGAAGATTTTAAAGAAAAGTTGAGTGGAGAAGAGGTCTCCCAACAGGAAGCTCTCCCAAGTTGTATGAGAAAACTCACAACCCAGAAAGAAGAAGGAAATAGCCAACAACAAACAAGCAAGCAGAATCCCTAGCTAGTAATCAGGGCAGACAACATAGAAAAGTCAGGCAAAGGTTTTGAAATGAGATCATCAACTACTTTGTGGTATGTGCTTATGGAAGATTAGCCTGGATTTATAAACAAGGGGTGATTGGATTAACTCTAACAAGTAATGCCAAAGAAGATGCTATTCATCTCCTTGCAGCTTGCTGCTCTGTGTTGAGAAGCCCTAGATAATATAGCACGTGGGCTCCTGATTTTGCACTCAGCGTTCTCATATTATGAAAATTCAGTTTTACAGATGAAGTGAAAATTGCAACAATCCCCGCAGGTAATTCAAATGACAGAATATCTTCAGAAGGGATATTCTGTATGTTCTCTAGAGTGGAGGCAGTCCTTGGAGAGCTGGGAATCGCTCTAACACTTGTTCTATTATCGCGAAGCCCAAAGGGATGTGAGCTCAAATGGCTTTTTATGTGTTCCTTGCTTATATGTAAAAAGACACCATGCAACTCTTATATAGTTCATTTTAACAAACAAGACAAAGCAGAAATAAATGTTCAGAAATGTATGAAGACAAAGCATTGGATTCTAATTCCAAAGAAGTTCTCAATTTCCTCTAGTCCTGTGGATCCGCTGTAGTATCTGGAAAATGGAATCAAGCATCATTCCTTTTTCTTTTCTCTGAATAAGCGACATTAGGGAAAACTAACTGAGTTGTATTTCAGGAACTTAAACAGAACAAGGAGATTCGGTTTCCATAACAACTATGCCAGTTTCACTTTTATTTCTCATTCAATGTGTTTATTCCTCTCACCAACAAATATTTATTGAATGCCACAAATATTTATTGTGTGTTCAGGTGGTGAAGTGAGTTAGAAATAGCAAAATAGATCCCATCCTGATTGAGTTTCAAGTCTAGTGAGGGAAAGATAAAGAAGTACTTTATCAAAGACTCAAATATTCAAATAAAAATTGAAGTAGTCCAGAGTCTCGTGAGCTGGGTCTTCCCTGCCCACCAAGAGGTCTAAGATTGTCTGAAATTCCAATCCAGGTCCTGGGATGCACAGAAGCACCACTCAGCACAGGCCCTGGGCATCCTGACTCTTCATTCTCTCCGAGGACCTCAGGGATCATCTCAAAAGAGGGGGTATAAGGAATGGAAGAGCTGGAGGTAGACTGGAGAGGTAGAGTGCTGTGAACACTATCTTTTGGGCACTGGTATGTCCATTGCAGTCATGAACTCACAGCATCTGTGATTACCTGAGCAAGACCTTCACAAGTTTGGGTTCATCATGGACAGAGGAGGGACTCATGAGGCCCCTCCCCCTCCCCCAGGAGCTATGGATAGTTATTGGTTGCTGGGACAGGGAGAGACATTTTCTTTATGGGAATAGCCACTGGTTGTTACCCATGCTCCAATGAAAGCCATTATACATAATTAGCATATGCTAATAAAAATCCATTCCTTAGTTTCCACAGATATTCCTATAAAGCATTTATAAGTGTGACTTACTTTAATGACAATGTTTAATGTTAATGAGGTCATTCCAGAGTAAGACCATACAGCAAATGGATATGAAAAAAGTGTTTGAATATTCATGGTTTTCAAAGCCCATTCCACCACTCCCCGTGCTCACTGGACTTCCTCCACGTCTGGTCTCTCCTCTTGGTTGCCACCCTCCTCACCACTGCCCAGGAGCAAGTGAGAAAGCGCAACAAGAACAATTTCAGTAGGCAAATTCGTTTTTTTCTTTCATGGAGTTTGGTTATCTCTTCTGTCCTTTGGGGGCTTCTGAAGACATCCATGGTTATGAAGTCATATATAGCGTATCTATATACTATATGCTATATACTATATACTATACACTATATACTATATTCACCGAAAACATTTTTTCCAGTGCAGGAGTCTATACCCAGGGTTTTGCACATGCTAGGCAATTGCTCTAAGACTATGCTTCTTCCCCAGCCCTTATTAATTGAGAGAAGTTCTCAATATATAGCTCATTCTGGCCTTGAACTCACCAGGTAGCCCACGCTTGCACTGAAGTGATCTTCCTGCCTCTGCCTCTTGAATGCTGGGATTATAGGCACACACTACCATACCCAGTCCACCGAAACATTCTCTCTTCTAAGAGAAATTGAGTTGCCATCTGTAATGACAAATACGGTGAATCTGGAAACAGCATGAATTGTGATGCAAGCTGAGAGAGAACAGGGCATCTGATTTAAACTGAGAATGCTGTTCAACACAAGTGGAGAATGATATGTGCAAAGTCTGGAGATAGGAAGCAGTGGAGAGCACTGGACAAACTGCAGGTGACCAGCATGGCTGGACCCTAAAGAGCAAGGAGAGGGCTGAGGATGCAGGTTCTCTGGAGACTCAGGGTCATGGATTTCTATTTTCACTTTCTGGCTCTTCCCTATCAAACAAAATGACATTAATATTTTTTTATTTTTCTAAACTTTGAGTTTATTGGTCTTTGAAACAAAAGAGTCATACCATCACTGGCAAACTTGTACACACACATGCACACACACACGTGCACACACACACACATGCAAAACATAAAGCACCTTTTTAAAGGCTGTGCAGTTTGACATAATTAATAATCTATGCTATAGTCATAAGCAAGATTCTCGGTCAGCCAATTAATAAGCTGCAAACTATTTTCAGATGCATTTTCCTTCTACAGAAATATTCCCAAAGGAGAAACTGGGAATATGAAAGTTTCTGTAAGAGCATTAAAAATGTGACCTGTCAGCAGCACATGAATTCTGTACTATGCTTCAAGATCTGCACCTGCCCAGCTGACCCCCCTCCCAGGAGAAAGAAACCTCTTGCTTCTTCCTGTGCCTTATGATTGGCCAGGTATGGCAGGAAGAAGTCCAAGTTCTGTTTACCACCAGGGTAAACTGCACTCTTTATAAGAACTGTACATTCTTATAGAAAGGTACTTTTAGGGGTTCAGTAGTATCCCCATATACTCACTGGTACTTAAGACGACATGCAACCCTGTAGACATTGTATACACCGTCTACTGTCATTGTTAGTCCAGCTGATAGCACATTACACATCACAGTAGATTCATGTAGTCATGTTATCTTCTAAAAATAAGTTATTTTGTTTGATCGCCCAATCCTATTTCCCCCAGTCCACCTTACCTTTCTTCTCTGATCTTGCTTTTCAACTACTAATATCCATGCCTTTTAAGCTGTCTTTTTATTGAAAGTAATAAATTAAGGCATTCATTGTGAGGTGGTTTTCCCCTTTGCCCAAGAATTACCAGCAGATACAGCATGCTCATACAGTGCTAAACACAGGAACCATCTCAGTAGCAAGGACGTTCCCTGATGTCCATTATAACAACATGTAAGTCTAGCACAGTGGTAACTTGCCATACAGTACAACAACAACATGAGGAGGCATTGAGGAAGTAGTATCTTCTTCAACATCACTTGTTGAACTTGAACTCGCTTCAGATGCTAAGACTCTATCCGGTCATCCTGGGAGTCTACGCTGATGGTGGAACCTTGGCTACTGGTATCAGCATTTTCATATGATTTTTGGTCTTTGGCAAAGTTGATGAAAACCTGATTATTTTCAAGGAAAATACAGCCATTAATGTTAGGTAAATGAAAGTGAAGAAATAAGGTTAAATTTTTTTGCCTCTCTGTCTCTCCTTCTACATTAATGGGAGAAGAAAAATAATAAAACTAAGTTTCATTGGGTCATGCCCAACTGCATGTGAACATCCTCACTATGAGTCCTTCATAAACAACTGTAACTGGAATTTGGAAATGGCTCCTGTGTCTGTAATTATGATTACATTTATAATAATATTGGCAGCCACATTTCTAAAATCCATGTGACCTACATAAATATCTGTATCAGGCATAGATAAGGATCCCAGCCTGAAGCCCTATCAAATGTTTAAATAGAAGTGTTGTGAGACATTTCATTAGTTTTAAAAGATGATACACTAAAATACAATTGGTCTAGAGAACTCACATTATGTTAAGTTAGCCAATTATTTAATAGGTAGATCTCTGTATATGTTTTAAATCATTAAACCTATTAGTGATAAATTCATCCCAATATTAGCAAAAGTCTAATTTTTCAAGGCTAGGTGCTAGTCATTGGTCATAAGTCACTAACTCTTCAATGTTGGCAAAGTCATAATTGTGCTAAGTCCCTATTAAAAAGCCTAAAGCCCCATAAAGTATTAGTCCATAAAACACAGCACAATACATTGTCTGAGAGGCTGCCAGGCCTTACTTTCAGACCCATTCCAGTGACAGACAATCAGAAGTTGTTTCTCTATGTGAGGATTATTTGACCTGTACCCACAATTAAGATGGTGTGGAGGTGACAGACAACCTGGGAAGCCTTTGGTTGTTGAGTGCAAAGAATTTAAAACCCGAGTGAAAGGAAGGAATCCTGTATTTGCTGCTTTATTTATATGCATTTACAAGACCTAAAGTTCTGAACAATCTTTCTCGCTAGTCCTATGTACCCTGATCCAGAAAATGAAACCTACAAGGTGGAAGTAAGGGAAACATTAACAGCTATTCATTCTGAAGGTGAAAATCACGTTTTCTTCTGCTTTCCATATCTATATAAATGTTTATGGATCTAGATACAATGGAAAAAAATCATTTCCCCACTAAAAATAGCTAATGCCTTTCATGTGTCTCTTTTTTTAACATTCCAAAAGGCAGTCAGAAACAAATTAAGCTCTTTGCTAAGTTTTTCAGGTGCAAGAATAGATATTGCTTTAATTGGAAATAAATTAAGTGTCATTAAGAAGGAATAACTAGGATACATAGTAGTATATGATATTGTGCACATCATGCTATATATCTTACCTCTTCCAGCGTGGTCTGACTAACAAGAAAATTTGTGATATTTAAAGCAGTCTTGTTGGTTTCCAGCAGATCAAATATGTTTGCTACTCCTCCTGCTGTGACTGGTACATGATACTCTAGCATGCTGAGGTGCTGATCCTGTGAGAAACCAAGGAACAAAGTCCTTTTACAATAGGTAATGTTGACTTGATTAGATTTTACATTACTGAGACTTAAGAAAAATTCAGAAATTCATTACACTGGAAATGATGCCACAGTGTAAATAATGGGTACATTGTGAAAGTAGCAGCTTGCAGACATCAAAAACTTTATGACTGTCAAAGAAGAAATGATCTAAAAAGTTAATGAAAATTCCAACGCACTTCACTTCCATGCTTAGTCACAACCTCATCTAGAAAGAGTAGCGCGGTAATCACGCACCAGCTATGCTCACTTCATGTAAGCTTCCTCAGGGATCAGCTTTAGAACTTTCACTTTTATGTGAGATTGTTCGAAAAGTCCAGGGATTAGCTATTGAGTGTTGTATTGGCTAAAAATAATAGATTTCAATAGTGCTTGTCTAGAAACCTTGTTCAGATGAAGATTCAAACTCACTTTAAAATGTTTTCCAATTTTTAAAATTTAATCAATACATCCCCATCTACTTAATACCTTATGAGCTGCTGCTTTGGTATATTGTAACACCATAGTTTCTGAATATTTCATCACTTCCTGTATGTTATTATTTTTTCCTTTCCTGTGCACCATCCACATTGTTAACCTGATGTTTGTCACCCTGCACCTGAGTCATTGCAGCAGCTCCTTTGGAAGTCTAGAATCTATACACACTGATTTACATAATCACAAATCATTTCTAAGTACAAATTAGTTTGATCACATATTTTCTTACCCTAGAGACTATACTTGAGATCTCTACAGATCCAATCAAGTGAGTGGATTTCAGCCTGGAATTCAAGGCTTCTTCTTGACCCCTTGCTCAGAACCTGACCTCTCTTATGGACTTGACTTGTACCTATCACTGTAATCTGGCCATCTTGCTTATTCTTTTTTTTTTCTCAAATTGTTCAAGATATTTTCCAACTAGAGATGTAGAAACCACTGCAGAAGTGTGTATGATAGTCTGCTTAGGGAGAAAGCAAACATTTATCATCATTTCATTTGCTTTGGAGAGCTTGGTTCCTGGAGGAATATATCAAGAAATATATAATCTTATCACTCAATAAATAAAGATTTCAGTCCAGCAATTTAATGAAAGTATGTGACCTAGGTGATCTGTGCAAGAAGGTGTCCTTTAATTTTTAAATTTGATTTAAATTTAGATGGGAGAAAATGGACTTTGATATGAATCATGAAATCTATTACTCCTCGAGAAGCTATTCTAGGCTTGAGGAGGCTGAGGCAAAAACTATTTCGTAAAGATAAAAGGATTCTTTTAAAAAAGAAATTGTTTTGCCCTCTAATGTCACTGTGCATTAATATTGTGCCCTATAGTTTATGAAGACAATTAAGACAGTTTTCATTTAGATTTTACATGTTTTCTGAAATAGATGTTTATTCCTACTCTCAAATAAGAAAAATGAGGTTCAGCGACTTCAAAAGTCTCATTGGATTTCACCCCAGCACAGCCTCAACCTCCAGCTTTCCAATTTATTTTCATTATTCTAACTCTGATTTATTTTTAACAGCAATTACTTGTCATCAATATCTTCAAATTGCCTGTCCATCAAAGATGTCATAGTGATCATATTTTTTTTCTGTCAAATGCATTAAGCATGTGTTATGTGAAATGTAAATGCATATATCCCTGTGTGCCCATCGGGGGGCTATTATTGTATAAGCAACAGGAAACTATGTTATAATATTTCAACTAATCTAAGAATTGAAGACTGCTCAGTCATTCTGAGTTAATTTTACAGTTGAAAGTAACAAAGCAGATAAAATTCTCCAGTTATATTATTCTGAATTCACTGTTTTCCCCCTACAAAGAAATGCCATTAGCCATGGCATACCTCTCATTCCTCAGTTTCCTAATGTATACATATAATTAGTAAACTGGTAATATATGCAAATTCATAATAGAGTGTGATCAAAAAATTTTTGGGATGAAAAATTATAAGCATATGTAAAATGATTATGTTTACATAAATAGCCATGAAATATATACTCTAAAAACTCTTCTTGTTCAGTGTGCTTAAGAATATTAAGATAAATAACAAATTTATGATAAACATGGAAATGACAAATATCCCGTTTGTTATTAGGCTATGATCAAACAAAACAAATCAAGGTCAAAAGAAGGGGAAGTCACTTACTTTTAAGTACGTTTTTGGAAAGTGCAGCTGCATGAACCTTGTGAGGGTCTCCATGCTCACTTTGGTGTTTTTCAAGTGAACCTTCACAGTAAATCCACGTCCAAACCTAAAAAGTATAAAGTACAGTATGTGTTAGATTTTGCCAAAATAGCTCCCCTGGAATTCTAGATAATGAAACATATCCCAAGCTGGCCATTATGGCCTCTTTTCTCATATAAAGATTGTCATTTTGCCATAAAAGTTCAGGACATGTTGCAAACTGGAAATAGTTCCATGCTGTGGATTATTTAAAAAATATATTTCTACCTCTACACTATGTCTGAATCTTGGGCAAAGCATCATTGGAAAGAAAACATAAAAGCTTGCTTTTCTTCTAAATCCATGAATTGGTAATAGATGTCAATTTCTGGGGCGAAGTACTTCCTAATTTAAAGTTGGTAAAGCCTTGAGAGGCGAGGCACTGGAGATTTGGTGTCAACAGTGAAGAGTCATTGGAATTTCCAAACTAAATATTAAATCAGTATGCTAAAATTAACTCCACCAGGAGTAGAGTACGTAAACAGGTTACAACAAATACTCTAAGGGCAGCTTAAGGCCTCTATTTCCCTTATTCTCTTGGTTAAAACTATTTTAAGACAATCAAGCTGCTACATGGGAAGGGAGGAAATATCATCCTTAAATTGTGAGATTAACATGGATATTATATAAATGCGGATAGACTCTGGTGGATATAAACTATTAATTTAACTTTAATGTGATGGTAATATGATATTTATGTACATTTCCCAAGTGTATTCTTGATTAAAAGGTTTTCAATGTGGTGAAATGTTAAATAGCTTGCAGAAAGTCTGTGCAAATGGCAAATGAACATGAAAGATTAAAAAAAACTATGCCTTCATGCACTTGTCGAAGCTAATTTGTAACGGGATAAACTTAGATCTGCTTCCTAAGAGAATTTTGGTTGTGTGTTATTAATTATTGTTATTATTATTATTTCACTCATGAGCTCTTAAGCTTCCAAGATTTGGGGTTATTAACTAAAAGAATAATAAATCCTCAATAAGATAATTTCAGTTTATGGTGAATCAATGATAATTATTTTTCACAAATAGCTTCTCCATCACAGTGTTTTAAAAAATATTTTATTTATTTATTTGCAACCAGAGAGAGAGAAACAGAGAGAAAAAAGAGAGAGAAGAAGAGAGAGAAAGAGAGAGCGCCTCTGGCAACTGTAAATGAATCCCAGATGCATACACCACTGTACATCTGGATTTATGTGGGTACTAAGGAATCGAACCCAGGTTGTTAGGCTCTGTAGGCAAGCACCTTAACTGCTGAGCCATCTGTCCAGCCCTCCATTTCAGTTTTACTATTCATTGCAGAGTGGGCTTCTGAGATGGTCCTTGACATTGACTACACCTCTGTGATGTCAATTACCCTACATCACGTGCAAATTGCACATTTGTTCTTTACCTGCTCTTTATGTGTTGCAAAGATCCAATGCACTGGAACCGTCCATTCACCATAATGGCCAGCCTGGTACAGAGGGCTTCACATTCTTCCATGCTAAAAGAAACAGCAGACTTATCAACATTCAGGGCACAGAAAATTGATTTGGAGTTCATAAACATATACTTAATTAGTTCATTATGGCACCTCAGAAATCTCTCTTCAAAGAGGACAAAAAAATCTCTTAAAATGCAAATTAAATATCTTCAGGTGGAGATAATTAGTGTCCTTCTAAACTTGAGGCTATCTCTTTCACTGGGATGCATTCACTGTCAAACCCAGTGTTACTTTTAAGTCCTTGTAAGAGTTGACTCAGGGTTTCCATTTCCTAAGAAGTGCTTCCAAACTGACCCCGAGCTTCTTTCATTAGGCACCAGTTGGCTTTTATGGTTTTTGAGTTTATGACTAGTTGTCTCGTAGCTGGTTACAGGCTCTCTTATTTCATGGATATGATATTTGAAGGGGACCCTAAATATCACCCCTTTTACTTCTTGCAAAAGTTGATGGAAGGTAAATGAGTGGCTCCAGGGTGTTAGGAAGAAACTAGGATATAAACAAGTCTCTTGATAAACCATCTGACGTTTTTTTCTGTTATGTGATCATTATGAGAACTTAATCCAATTTAAATATGGGCCAATGTCCTAGAGGCAGAGATCAAATGTCTCTCATACTTGTCTGCCTGGAAGGGACTATTTCCTGGAAGAGAATCATGTCGATTAATTCTGGAAGAACTGGTGAGATTAGAGGTTGGAAAGATTTTCTGAAACTGTTTCCAAAAGAAAGCACAGCTGAAGGAACCCATGGAGATAGAAAGGAACAGTGTGGAACAAGAATCATTCAGAATAATAGACTAGAGAGTGATATTAGGAAAAAAAAAAGATCTAGCAGAAGCCAGATCACAAAAGGCCTTACCTAGTAAGCCTAAGGTTTCTGAACCTTAATTGATTTGATAGGCACTAGGAATCCATACCTGAGTTAATAGGGCCATAAATCATGAGAAATTTGTCATAGAAATGAGGGCCAAGACCTTACGTTCTGTCCTACTACAGACTTCACACCGTGAAATCCCCTTGTCTCGCCTACTACTTACTATAAACATAAAGGACTCCATACGAGGTGGGCATTTGTGACCTGTATGTACTACACAGGACTGCCCTCCTCGTCTACCACCCCAAAAGCTGTGTGATTTGATTTTAAACGTTCTGCTCTCAGTTTACCTGTGGGATGTGAGGATGACGGAGCATTTGTTCTGGACTTCTTCTGAGATGATCTTCCAGAGGTGTCTCTTTGATTTAGGATCCATCCCAGAGCTCGGTTCATCCTGACAAGACAGTTACAAGGAACATTTATCAAAATAATTAATTTTTAATGAGGTTCCTTATACGAACCACTGCCTCTCAATTCCTTAGAACAGAAATCACTTTCTGAGATCCTGGAAAACACTTGTTTTATACATAATCGGCTCTTTCTGTTGCTGTCAAAAAGCCCAAAATTAAGTATTTAAAATTGTCAGTCTGTTTAAAGAAGTATTTCAGTGAAGTTGACACCCTGATACATCCATCTCTTATGTTTCCTTGGAAGAACTTTTCTTCAATTACTGACGTAGCAGAGATTTGTATATATAATCCCACAGGGTCCCATATATACCTCAATAGGATTGCCCTCTCTCTCCTGAAAGCACAATTGTGGCCCAGTGGTAATATGCTACGAGAAGTAGAAGAAAGACAACTTGATATTTCAGTAAATATACTCAAGCTGTATTTTTAGTTTCATGTTATTAATTAAAATTGAAGACTCTTCAGAAGAATAAAAATAAGAATTATAGAAGTTGTCAAGTAGAAAAAAATCCATGATTTTGCAAAGAAAATAATGCTGTGAAAACCTTTTCAAAGACAAGATTAAAAAAAATGTAATAACAGATAATCTAAACAAGCAGGTCTTGGCAGATGATAAATAAAAAACATAGGTCAGGATTAGGTAAAGATTTTAAAAATATGTTATGAAAATCATCAGATAATCAGAGACATATTTTATAGTAATAGATTAAATTTAAGGACGAGAATGGATGTTAATTTAGGAAAATAGTAAAAGATATATCAGTGCTCCTACTTTTGAAGAAAACAGCACGTAAAGTAAGTACATATGGGAGAAAAAGCCCATATTTCAGCTCTGCTCATTACTACACAACATTTATGGGGTGCTTTTAACATTTTAAAATGCTTTACATCTATTATCTCACAGGGGTGCCCAAGGATTGTTTTGTCTAATCTAGGGGACATTTACACTGTAGGATTCCATCGACTGGCAGAGATAAAATGCATTATCTGCTTCTAGAGTTAAAGAAAGATGAGTTTGCATCATTCTATCTGAGCAGTTTAAAAGATTTGATCCACTGTATGACTTAATCCCTGGAATAATGTGGTGATTTATAACTGGATTTTTACCGCATATAGTTAAGGTTCTTCCAGGGTTTGAGGTCTTTGAATGAGGGCGATCTCCCAAAAGAAAGGCAAGTTTATTTCTCTGAAATAAACACCCTCTTACAATGTTTGGCCCAGGGAGCAAAATACTATATCAAGAGCATGTGTAATTTATATTTCCAGGGGATCAATTTAATTTTCCAGCCCTTAACCAAATATGTGTGGAATGCATTTCTTAACCCCACTTCTCAAATTCTAATAAAATAACACAGTAACTTGTATTTTTAAATTACAGAGAAATAAAAGTTTAGCACAGTATATTGCTCTAAAATGTGTCCTTCTTCCTCAGTAGAAATTGGTAACAGAAGAAGAGACAATTTCATCAATAAATGAGAATTAAATTTTACTATGTTCTATAACTTATTTGAAGACCCTGAGTTTGTTTCCTCTTAAACCTCTTCAGCCATTACTTCAGACAAAAAAAGAAAAAAGAAACCTTCTTTTGGGGGACATGGTTGTGGTGACTAATTATTTGCTAATATAAATTCCCCTAATGCGGGCAGCTTCTATGCTTGGCCTAGTGAGGTTTCAGTAGCTAGTGCTACAATGTGAGCACCCGGCTGGATCTGCTTTCCTGGCTATGGACAAGCCTTGTTCATATTGCTTGTTACCAGCAGGAGGATGGACGGTTTCCCTATCAAGGCCAGGGCAGTGGACAGCTTTCTCTTTGTGCCATAACTGCACATGGAGGTGGGTCGGTCCTTGTAGGGCATCAAGTGAAGCCTCCTCAGGAGTTTATGAACGGTCTGTGGATAATAAAAGAGGAATTAGGTTGACCTTTCCCTGACAAAACCCTTAAATAAAGCATCAAATGGAAGAAAATTTGCCTGTAAATAGAAAATTTTATCATGAAAATATTTAAATTCAACCTAGATTTTATTTTCATTTTCAAAGGCCTGCTTAGAAATTAACAGTTCATTTAAGCAAGTTCTTGGAGGCACATTTTCAAATGGGAGCTTTTCCCCCAAATGCCTGAATCTCTCTCTCTCTCTCTCTCTCTCTCTCTCTCTCTCTCTCTCTCTGTGTGTGTGTGTGTATTTACAATTGCAGACTTCACTTTATGCTGTGCTACCACAGGAGTCTCTTATAAAGCTTAAAAGCTTAAAAGAACCAAGACAGAATTCAAAGGCAGCTTTCTCATTGATCATCCTCACTGCTCCATCTTTCTTCTTAGTGAGAGGTGAGTTGTCACAAAGGCTTTAAGTCTATTTAAAACTGACCCACTATCAAAATTGCTGTGCATTAGGAAGCAAGGGTTCTTGCAGTTATTTCTATTGTTAAACAGCCCCGACGAAGAATGAAATCCTAGTTGCATGTACCTAAGCGCCCAGGGTTGGGAAAATAGAGGAATATGCCCAAGAGTTTAGCATTCCATTACCAAGGGAAATAGTTGCAGTGAGGTTAAAGTCACAGTCAAAAATAGGGGTGAGGACAAACATGAGTATGGGCCCTGGATTCAATCCCCAGCAGTTAAAAATAAACAGAAATCAAAACAGAATCTGTTCTGTTTCACTGAGGCATATTACAGGTAATGCTGGGCATTTTGGGATACCTCCTGGGCAGGTAGGAAAGTAATCTGAACATCAAAGAATATACTAGCGTCAACAATGGAAGTTAAACTCAGAACATCTGTTTGGCAGTTCTTAGAAGGGTAGCTGAACAAACAGAGGCCACAGGGTTTCTAAAACTGAGGTCATAGGTGTGTATATAGAACACACAAGCAAGTCAAGTTGGGGCGCTGTGAAGAGGAAAATGTCCTGGTCTTTCATATGCCATGGGTGTGATGGCAGGAGGAGCAGAAATAACAATAGTCTTCAAATGAGCCACTTTTTCACATGTGTACCCACTTCTTTGATATCTTTCTCTGGAATCCCGTGCACTCTTGCATAGAAATACAGATGCTCTTCCACGGTCACCAGGTCATCTAAGGCATCTTCCTGAGGGCAGTAGCCTACCAAAGAGCTGTGAGAATCCACATGGCCCAGGGATCTGAGGGGAGAAGATCAAAACACAAGAGTTTCTAAAAACACATCTCTGTTGACCCCAAGTCCCGGGAAGAAGCCTCTATCTTGATCATTGTAGCTAGTGATATTTATGAAATGGGATACAATAACCTCACATTCCAGTCACTTCCCTGTCTTCCCTCTCATGGAAGATCTTCTAACACAACCACAGAATTACACAACACATCTATCTTGGTTATCCTGATTGCCTTATTCTTGGTAAGTAGAAGCATTAGTTTTGGTACCCGGTTTTATTTCTGATCAGAATGTTTCCACTGGATGGAATGACATCTCCAGTCAGCATCTTGAATATCGTGGTCTTCCCGGCTCCATTTACCCCAAGAAGGCCAAAACACTGGTAAGAAGGGAGAAAAAAAATAGGTAAGCCTTAGAGACATGTTGCTATTGTACCTCCTTCCTCCACCCTGGGTGAAATACCTTTCCAAGAAAAATAAATCCCTAGAATTATTTATGGATAAGCATTTTGATAAAACTTTCTCTTCTAAAGCAAATGGGTACTTATGTCTTCACTTTTCCCTCTTACCATCTGAACATTTGTGTATATTCAGAGGGCCTGCTTTACATTTTATGTTATCACACCCTTTATGTGACATGATTAAATACCCCACAAGAAAGATATGCTCACTCCATGAAGTAATTACATTTATAGATTTCACATTATTTACACAAAATCACAAGTTTACTGAATAAGCTACTGAAGCAATAATTTCTTTATGCTGTTGAATAAATTTGATGCATGAATTTGGCGGCTATGGAAAAGAGCCATATTCTTTCACTTCTCTCAAAGATTCCTTAATATTATGTCTCTGAAAACCACAAGAATATAAATGGATGCATTTCTAGGACCTCATTTCTGAAAATGTCTAACTTCTTTATGGTGGATTTCAAGGAGGCCTAAACATGAAAAGTTGAGGAAGACATTCTATACAGACTTCCTGCCTACAGATGGACCTCAAGAGGGCATCAGTCTGAGAAGGGGTTCAGGACTTGCTGTGTGGTGGGATTAGGGAACCCCAGGCAACAGAAAAGATTCACAAAATAAACGGTGTGTGAACACATGTAAATTAAACACACACACATCCCATGAAAATATTCAGAGCTTGATATTTTTATACTTGTAGAGAAAACTTGAGGAAAAGTAATGAATTACTAATGATATGCCATTTATGCCAGTACAAAGGCCAGACAGTAAACCCAGTTTCCGACCTCTCCGGCAGGTATCCCGAGGCTGATGTTGTTGACAGCTATGATCTTCTTGTGGATGAGCTGGTAGGTCTTGGTCAGACAATGGAGTTGGACGAGGTCAAACTCGGCGCCACCACTCTCAACTCTTAGTCTCTCAGCCCGCACATCCTCATCTTCATTTCTTGTCTCCATTACAGGCGAAGACATGAATTTTCTGAAGAAGAGTCTAATAACAGACCCAGTGATTTTTACATGAATGATTTTGTAATTCTATTACTCAATTTTGACACGTTTTTGTCATGTTTACTCACTGGAAGTATACTGTCTTATTAGGTTTCTTTTAAATTTATTACATGATATTTAAATGTATTATTTGATATGCTACCTAAATAACTTAGTTACTAATGAATTACTTCCTAAGAGGGATTTCAGAAGCACTTGTATTATTCAACACTTACAATATCAACAATCTCTTTATTACCTTCAAAAACTAACTCTATTCTCCTCTTTACTTCGGTAACAGTAAAATGAGACCAACCCTCTTAACAATATGTGTTACTTCTTATTTGGCGGAGGGGGATATTTGCTCAAGATGGAACCCAGTATGCTACTCTTAGCTCTCAATGATTCTCTACTTTAAAAGATATTTTTATTTAATTAATTATTTATTATTTAAGAAGAGAAAAAAAGAGAGACAGAGAATGAGAATGAGCACCCCGGGGCCTCCTGCCACTGCAAACGAACTCCAGATTCATGCACCACTTTGTACATCCTGATTTACATGGATGCTGGGAAATTGAACCTGGGCTGTCAGGCTTTGGAAATCAGCACCTTTAACCGATGAGCCATCCCTATAGCTCAGGTCTCTGCTTTTTAAACAATCTGAATGTTATTCTGTTTACTATTAATGTTTCACTTATGAAGCACATCAGGTCCTGAACCTACTCCAGTATCTCGCCAAACAAATATCAAAACAAAAGAAAACACACACAATTTTTAAAATCCATCCAATCTAATCTGTCTTCTTTCCAACATCTCCTCTTCTTTTAAAGATTGCCCCAGCACCTCTAACTGTGCTGTTCGCCTTGGGTCTTCTCTATTCCAAAGCTGACTCATTCAATGAGTGTCCAGACACTGGAAACGCTCAGAACACCTTGCCAGGGACCACTTTTCGCTGTATTTTTATCCCCATTAAGTATAAGCTTTCACTCCTTGCCTACATTTCTCCCAGAACCTCCAACTGCTGTCGTGTCTCTGACCCTTCCATTCCAATCCACATCATCTCTACAAGACATCATACACACTAAAGCACTGTGGGACCGTGCTGCTCTCTGCTCAGAAACTTTCAGTGGACTCCATTGCTTCATTAAACACTGTCCCAACCAGATTCCACCCAGTATTCAAGAGACTTCATAACCTTCCAACCATACTGACAGCCTTTATCACCGATTTCATCTTATTTTTCTGTTTTCTAATCATTATAGTATAAATAGCATCCAAATGTTTTTCTCTACTATTGCTCTTCTCTTTCCTTTTGTTATATAATAAAAATTTATTTTTCAATAGATAATACATGTACATGAGATGAAAGTCCAAATGGTACTGAAGAAGAAATAGTGAAAAGTAACTAATCTTCAAGCAGTAGTGACAACTAGAATTCGGTCTATGGATCACTTAATAAAATTATAGATTATTTTTAACTTGTACAGCTATTTTATTTGTAATTGCTAACCTTTCATTCTTTGGGGGTGGGAGGGGTTCAAGGTAGGGTCTTGCTCTAGACTACACTGACCTGTAATTTACTATGTAGTCTCAGGGTGGCCTCAAACTCATGGCAATCCTCCTACCTCTGCCTCCCAAGAGCTGGGATTAAAAGCACATGCCACTACATCCAGCCAAACCTTGCATTTTTATTTAGCAAATCTTAGAAAAACTACCAATTATAACACCAAGAATGTGTCATTCTTTATAGTGGCTGAGTAATGTTGTATTTATGAATGTACATATGTAACTGATTTAACTCATCCATGAATAAAGGACATTCTGGTTATTTCCATTCTTTTGCTATTAGAAATGGTTACTATAGGGCTGGGAAGATGGTTCAGTGGTTAAGGTACCTGCCTGCAAGACCCAACTGACCTGGATTCAATTTACCAGTACCCACATGAAGCCAGATGCACTAAGTGACTCATGCATCTGGAGTTCATTTGCAGTGGTTAGATGCCCTGGCTTGCCCATTCTCTCCCCCTTTCTCTTTCCTCTCTCTGCTTGCAAATAAATTAAATATATTAAAAAAAGAAATGGAGCTGGGTATGGTAGCGCATGCTTTTAATCCCAGCACTCAGGAGGCAGAGGTAGGAGGATCACCATTCAAGTTCAAGGCCACCCTGAGACTACAGAGTGAATTCCAGGTCAGCCTGGGCTAGAGTGAGACCCTACCTCGAAAAACAAAACAAAAAAAATTGTTACTATGATGAATAATTTTATACACACATATGTCTGCATTAATGTGGGCATGTCTGTAGGAAAATTTCCTAGCAATGGATCAGTGGTGTGCTTTGTTAAGTATTTGTTTTAACTTATGGTAATGACATCTTCCCTTTATCTCCATCTTCTCTCCCCAAACTCATTCATGAACATGCTGCACTCTCGGTCTTTCTCATCTCTGCCTGTGTAAGCACTCACTAACCTCCCAATCTCCTAACAAGGCTGTTTTGTTTACATACACATTTTCTCTTAATCCCTGACTCAATCTCTTAAAGACTAACAACTGTACTTATTAAGTTTTATTCCTTACTCCACAGAAATACTTGCAGACATATAGTAAAACTAGATAGCCATTGACTAGAGTTAAATGAATGAAAAATTGTGCTACAAGTTTTTTTTAAAAAACCTTTTTGGGCAAAACATTTCCATATTCCTAATGGAAAAGCTTAGATTCTTGCTCATGAATGAATATCCTGAACTATGTTCTACCATGGTTGATCAACTGTGTTCTCGTACGTCTTACCTGAACTTCTTAATTAGCCATTCGTTGATTAAAAGTCTCAGTAAGAAAAACATGGTGCCCTGAGAAACCAAAGCCACGAACATTGCACCCAGCTTGTCCATTTCAAAGGTTTCACTTGGATAATCGACACCATATGCTTTTAAAAAGTCCAGGACTGCCTGCTGCTGAGACAGTTCAATCAAACCATAGCCAAAACAGAACTGAGGGAATATCAGGAAAATTCGCTTGAGGGTTTCAGAAATAAGTTCTAAAGTCTAAAACAAGAGAAAAGAATAAAATTTAGTGGTAGGATTACAACAACTCAACAAAAGTTTAAAATTCAATGAAGCCATATGGAGAGTTCCATTGAGAATGGTAATTATTTCACAGGTAAATATTTACTATATGCATATAGATATTTAATTGAAATATAAGCAAAAGAAATTGTATTTTTCTTGAGGGGACCTAAGGTATCAGGTCCAATCCTGGAGGCAAAAACATGTCGAATCCTGCCTTCCACTTTGGGGACTTAGGGTTGGCTAGGCGTTGGCATTCAAGACTGGGTACCTCAGTGAGGGGGGACTCAGGGCAACAACGTTTCAGAGCTTAAGGGAATTTCTACTTGGAGAGGAGCTGGAATGGTGAAATGAGATGGAAGGAGAGCAAACATATCTCAAAGAGGAGCAAATGGCTCATTTTTACGTTATTCACACTTGAGGCCAACCACTTCCACCTCATGAATTTTCTTCCTCCTCCTGGAGTGTGCTTGTCTGTTCCCAGTTCACTTCATTTCCTCTCTATTCTTTTCTGTTCAATTGCCTGGCTGCTCCTCTCACTAATCGTAATTGTCAGCTCTGAGTGGAAAGGGAGGCTCACAATGAGGCAGATTCCAATACGTGATTGAAAGGGAATGAATGAGGTAGCTTTTCTATGAGCATTCAGATGAACCTAACATAACTCATATAACTAAGCCATTCTTCTTGTCACTACCAGACCAGAGGAACTTGCTAATGAGTAAAGTGTTTAACTGACCAATTGGTGGCATGATTTACGTAGAACCATATAATGGATCTGATTTCACCTCCATTAAGACCTCGCAAAGGTCAATGGCATTGGCACTTGGTAAATACAATAATAGCCATTAACCTAGATGGAGCTTAAAAAGAATTTTTAAAGGCTGTATTTTCTCCTCTCTTAAATTTAATAAAACCAAATGATGCGTTTTTCTACTTAAAGAATGAAGAATAAAGAAAATCTTTCCACCTTGAACATGTTCAAGCTGCTGATACATTCTGTGAAGTTTAACAGGTTAATGAAGGACCTTACCGGATCATTGGGCTTTTCCTTGGAAAGAAAGTATACCACCGACAGGGAAACAATGGAGTTGATGCCGAAAAACAGGTTCACACACACATATGTGATGAAGGCCATTCCTGTTTCATGGAAGAGACCAGCCAGCAAGTACATCCAAGAAAATGTCGCATAGCTGTAGGTTAATAATACTGAAAATTAAAATTAGGCTTTTATTGTTCTATTTTACAAAATAAACTAAAAGCTGAGATGAGCTCCCAAAGTAAAAGTAAACATTAGTGATGAGCTGCCAAGCCTTCAAGCTAGATCTCACTTTTATTTCTCTTCCTGACAAAAGATGCCCAAAGGAGGTTTTGTAAGTGACAAAAACATCTCTCTTTTAAGGAACCTTGAATAGTCCCACATCATTACAGCTTCAGACTAATCTCTTACTGGGGATGGTGTTGACCTGTCCAGGTAAGACTTCTTTTGCTTAGTAACAGTTCAATCTTTGTAAATCTTATTTAAAGTTGAGGAAAAGTAATTACCTGTTGTAGTTAGCTAAGCAGACAGGACCTTGTTAGAAGATATATGGTCTGTTTTGAGCAGACTTGGGGAATTTGGGGAGAAATTAAGTAGAAGTAGACACTGAGAGTTTCTGTATAGACCATAGTTGTTAAGAGAAACTACCCACATATTCAAGGTAGAAACAAGTGTTATATTGAACATTGATTGATTATGTCAACCTGTATTACCTATATTAGCTTAATATAGAAACAAGGTTATGTGTGCCATTAGACATCTATAAAAACAAATAAAATAAACATATACATACATATAACATACCCTAGAATGCTACACATATTCATATGAATTATAATTTTAGATGAACATAAATTCATATGGATACATTTTTTCTAGCCATTCTAAAGCCCCCACTTTTATGTAAAGTGGATTACAAACATAAATTGATAAGCATGCCACTTGGCACCCAGTGAGTGTTTAGTAATTATAACAACATAAATCTTCAGAAGTCCGATACAGACCATGACAAGTGATCATAATGCATTGCTAATCATGTCACATGAGACCAACCCCCCCCAAGACAACTGTAAATTAGCTAATGAGACTTAGGTCCTATTTGTTTCTAGAGGCTTTTAATTCTGTTAATTCTTTCTTTATTGCTCAATTAGCAGCTTACCCAAACAGCAAAAGTAGGAGAGATACAGCCCCTAGATTGTTCCCACTGTAGAAGGCAGGTAACTTGAAAATTGCAATGACACCGATTGAAAAGGCCACCGGAACTAAGTAGAAGACCTGTGAAACGTAAGACCATGCTTAATACACGGAAACAAAATTTTAAAATCAATAACCCATCTAGTTTAAAACTGCAATAAAATGACCTAGAAAAACTTAGAAGGAATTTTTTATTTTCCTATTGTTTGTAACAATCAGCTTATTTTACATTGATTTTACTTTAGAATTTCTCTTCTTCAATATGAGGTCAAGCCAGTTTCCATCTATATAGTTATACAAGAAGTCCCTGGTGTTTCTGCCTCTAGGCTTAAGACTTGGGATCATTCCGTGACAGAGGTTCTGTGAGAAAGATAAGAGAGCCAGGTATCTTGGCATTAGAGCCGGCCCTCAAAGTATTGATTTCATTTTGAATGCTGCAGCTCTCTCTGATGACTGATTTCTAAGGCTGGGTTATCAGTGTGAGTCACTCTGTAAAAACAGCAGGGTAGCAGGTCCCATACATTCTGGAAATCACAGGCATATGAATAAAAACTCAGTGTTCTGTTGACAAGTAGAAATACCCAGTGCTGAAGCACCTGCAGCAAGATACACACAGTGAAAGTGGTGCTGAATTAACTGGCGGAGGAAAGAGCCATGGATGTCCTAAGTTGGAGTAAGTACTACATATAAAACAGCAGAATCTCACTATTAAACAGACCTTCACAGAAGTATATGTACTTGAAGCTTTCTTAATATTAAAGCTCCTATAAAGTCCAAAGTGGTCGTTGTCATGCTCTTAGATTTGGCTTCTACAACAAACACATTTCAGCCCTCACTGGATGCATTAACAAAATGGATATGCAGTTAATTACTCTCCAACTCTCCAAGCCAATGATCTTGACAACAACTCAGACAATTTCACCACAATCACAGACAAACACATACTCATCTGGGCTCGTGGCCAACATTGGCAAGTTTGGAGTCAAGAACGACCATCTGAACTCTGGGATCACTTTATGCAAATGAGAGCAATCAATGAAATACATCCTTTCTTTTCCCTGCTAATCTTCTCTAATGTGTCATTCAGCAGGAGATGCTACTTTGAATTTTTCACTATTAGTTGATTAAATTTTTATAAGCTTGATTCCTTGGCATTACTGGCTAACACTGCTAAGCTTGGATTTTTCAACTCACCTGGGCACTCTTGTTTAAAATGCATATTCTCTATGCTCCATTCCCAAGATATAGATTTAAACAATCTGGAGAGGGGCCCAACAACTTACAGACTACCAAAGATCCAGGGAATCTGATACATCCCAGAGATGAAGGCAGGCAGGAACGTTTTTCTTTTCTCCAACCATCAGGCATATATAAGCCTGACTCACACAGCTTTTAAAAGAACTTACTGTCCTTATTGTGACAATTTGAACAATTGGAGCAAATAACTCTCGAATACAAAACTGATGTCTTCCACTCAAATTGATTCCGTCTTTCTTACAATGACAAAAGTTACTCACCATGTCATAAATGAAATTGGTCACCCAGTAGCATGTCACCCCGATGCCTGAAATGTGCTGCAGTTGCTTGGCCTTGGTTTGATGTTCCCTGACGACATAGGTGACAAAACTGGCAGTGGTGACGGAATAGCCCATCAGGATGGACAGAGCCACTAAAATATCGATTAGGCTGCTGATTCTGCAGGGCACAATAGAGCGAGGAAAGTAGACATAAGGATGTGGGACCTCTTTTCTTTTCAGAAAGATTCATGACTAAAAACCTCCATAACTGAACAAGAGCTGGCTGTGGCACAAATAAGCCTCTTCCTGTAAGGCTGCCAGATAATATCTTGGACATGACTCCACTGTGACCCTGGAATAAATGTAGCACTAGTGTGTCTGACTTGGCTAAGGATATTTGATAGTCAAACTCCAGTCTCCAAGGGCTACAGAGTATAGGTAGGGGGTATATACGTCTTGAGCAAAGAAGCAGCGCTTACATGCTATGCAGGGAAATTGAAATGTTGAAGCACTTAGGCACTTGACTCATAAAAGTAGCAGACTCGGTGAATCTGCAGTCTACAGCCTTTCAGAAACTTGCCAGTCAGTGACTTAGACTTCAGCCCTTCTACACTGACATTCGTTCAGATACAACTGCGATTTCCAATTATAGCACTTAACACAGACGCTCAGCTATGCCAAGGAGAAAGTAGTCATGGCAGGGAGATGTGCTTACGTGGCTTGTTCCTGGTCTTGCACGCCTGGGTAAGGATGGCTGTACATTATGATGCCTGGAAGAAGAGACGGCTCTCTGTCAATAGGCATTAGCTTCATCAGAGTCACCAATTTTTAGATGAATAATATAGAATATTCTTTGTGCTATAAGCTAAGGGACTTTAAGGATTCTCTTTTAAAATATTTTATTTATTCATTTTCAAGGGGAGAGAGAGAGAGAGAGAGAGAGAGAGAGAGAGAGAGAGAGAGAGAGAGAGAGAGGAGAATGTACCAGGGTGACCACCTTGTGGGTCTGGCTTATGTGGGTACTGGGAATTGAACCTGGGGCCTTAGGCACTGGAGGTAAAGTGCCTTAACCGCTGAGCCATCTCTCCAGCCCAAGGATTCTCTTTTAAAGGGAAAAGATTTTCGCCCCATTAATCACGTAAAGGCCATGCAGTTGGTAACACTCTCATAACAGGAAAAGAAACATTTTTCACACTGTGTATGGAATATTTGGAGGGTACAATAATTCACATTTTTTACACAGCATGCACTGCCCCTCTATCGTACTTAAGCAATTGTTTTCCATTTTCATCTGTCTAATCATGTGTTCGTATTTCTACTGAACTTCAGAATATAGTACATTTAAATAAGAAATTCAAGGGGCAATTATGTGAGCACCCCCCTGAAGAATAGACACTATCCTAGCCCTTTCTTCCTGTTCTGTGGTGGTGGTAGGGAAACATGGTAGCCTAAGACTCTTCCTCTCCTTCACTACTTCTAAGATGCCAATTTTTCTAGAGCTCCTCCGGAGTTGGGCTTGGGAGTGTCAGACATGCATTTTCATTAAGGCCCAAGAAGATCCAGAGCCTCTAACTGGCTCCACATACATCATCATTTAGTCTATGGCAGCTTCAAGCAATCAGGATCTTTCAAGACTGCTTGTATTTTCTCAGGTGGAAGCAAGGCTCCTGTCTCCTCATCCTTAGAAGATCTTGTTAGGAGGACTGACAGGTTTCCCAAAGACTCTAATGTGGAGGCAAAATGTGCACTGTCTGAGTAATGGGGGAAAGGACGGGAGGAGATGTGTCTCAGGGAGTCAGAAAATGAGCAAGAAACACATTCACGTACTGCTTGAATGGTACGTGCTCATGCTATCAGGATACTCAGGTGTAGTACCCGAAGATTTGATATGATTCTGGAGGAATATTCTTTACATTAACTTAAATGTGTAGCTTTTTAAAAGAAGAATGTGGCATGTTGAAGTTGAATTCTGCAACAGCTGCATATTGAACAAAAATACATCATAGAGCAAAACAAACAATAAAAATTGGCATGATTTTAATCATATCATTGGGGAATTTACTTCTTATCTACTGTTATGATTAATGGACTAATTTTAATTGAGGTCTTAGGTTCCTCGGGGGCCTACTTCAACGCTGTTAAGTTGTATAGGCAGGGGAAAGCTTGTCATTCATTTCTGTTTTGTATTTCAGAATCAGAAATACTTTATTGCACCAGAGGCATCTTTGCAAATCCATTTTTGTCCACTACACAAAATCTTATGGAACCAGTTATTTTCACATGGATGTCCTGTTAAAAATAAAGTAACATATCACCATCCAATAAAATGTCTTAAGTATAGTGATTGATCGATGAATGTTCATTAAATCAAATTGAATATAAAAATTTCAATGAGTATCTTCCCACATACCATGCATACTAAGAGAAGACATTTTCTGTGGTCTCTACAGATGAAAAACTAAAATGAGAGGCTTCCCATTGGTCTGTGTCACTAAAACAACAAGGTTAAAACCAAACCCTGTAGTGGAAGGGGGCCATGGGTTAGTGATTTTTAAAAAAGAACTTAATTGTATAACGTCTCTCAGAGATACACATAAGAGACAGTATTCTTTGGAAAGAAAACAGGATTTTCATGTGACATTAACCACTAGAGGGAACCACATGAATATAATAGATAGTGACATTGCAAAGGGGAGTTAATTAATATATTTTATCAGCATGTTAGAATTCAGAGAAAATCAATTTTACAGCTAAAGTAAAACTCCAGTACATCCAGAATCTAACAAAGATGTCTTTGAAAAAGTGGAGAGTGAAGTAGAGAAGGTGGGAAAAGAATGGGTTGACTTTTAAAGACAAGTCGACTCCATTCGTGCATCATGAAACAATTCAAGTTTCATGAGGTAGTAGACTTCTTTTTTGAAAGGTGTCAAATGCCTCCAAGAGAGACTTGAAAGCTATCATTTTCACAAGATAGAATAAGGAAAATAAGGAATAGAAGAAAAACCACTCCCAATGTCCAGCTAAACCTTATTTTTAAATCAAGAAAATGATTTTCATTTTAGGGTCAACATAAATTTCACGTTTTAGAATTCTTTCCTTTTATGTCTTACAACTTAAAATGCAATGGTAAAAAGCTACAAGAAGCCACTTAGCATCTAGAGTGGCTTTGACTGCCTTTGTCTAAGCAATGCACACTGGTTATAAAGAAAACCAGAATTCAGGTATTGAAAATATGGTGCCATCTTCCTGTTCTCTGTACCTTTGCTACGTCTCTCCTTTGTCATTTCTGCAATTATTATGCTTTCATTTTCTGACACAAGAATATGTCTTTTACTCTCAATAAAACATCCCAGAGAAAGTCAGGTTGCCAACTGTATTTTACTCCAACTTACACTTACCTACCTTGAATCACCATTTCCTTTAATTTGCCACTTTTGACTATGCCCTTTATCGATGTGCTAGACCTAAGGACTATCAATCTTGTTATTTTCTTTATGGTTTTTCCTGCTAGGAAAATACCAAAGCAGTCGAGTAAAGAATACCATTTCCTTTGAAATGAAGACTTCCAAAGATTCTGTTGCTGGGATGAGAATTTGATAGTACAGTTTACTTCCACAATTATCAGCACATCAGCAGCCATAACTATACCCAATAGTGGGGTAATGAAAGAAAAAGAAATGTCAGCATTTGTAAAATATAGTTTGTATCATTTTTCCTTCCTAATAGGCTCTTTATTAGGTTTAGTCTTGGCCAGTAAATGTCTTACTCCATTTTTCTCCATTCTTATTAATTTTTTAGGATCATATGGAAAAATAATTTGAGCAAGGTTCAAGGAGATGAAATGGTCTGATGAACAGTAATTGAATTAGAAAAAAAAATAAATCAATTCCTGTTAAATCCCAACCTTATTTAAAAATGATGTGGAAGCCTTTTGGGAAACCCAGCTGAGCCGAGTTGAATAAATAGCTTGTAGCATTAGAAAAGGAGACAGGCAGGAGTCAGATAGCCTTGGGTTCAAATCCCACTCATGCTCCTCGGCAAAATAATAGTAGTGAACAATAATACTCACCTTGAAAGATGCTATAAGAACCAGAAATATTTTGCACAAAACACGTGTCATATGATCAATGCACAATAAATGGTGGCACTTTGGGTCAGTCGTAGAACATTTTAAGTTTAAATGTTTTGTATTTGTATTTTAGATTTGTATACACTATTTATAAATAGTGATCAATCTTAACTTTTTGCCTACAGACAAATAGTTATCAAGTATATTTTTCATGAGATATAATTGTTAGGTATGAGAGCAGAGTAAGCACGAAGCTGGTATCACTACCTGACCTGATAAATGAGGCAATGAAATTAAATTGAAGTTTAGGGGACTATCTGGAATGTTCCATCTGGCAGGAGGTACTACTTCCAAACTCAGTTTAAAGACTGGTGATTTACACACCATTAGACAGCTACCAGGGGAGGGAGCAGGTAGAAGGCGCATATTTAAATGCACAGCAGTAGCAAAAGCTGCAGCTCAAGGCGTCTGATCTTACCGTGTCGTGCAGCATCGTGTTTTGACATGTTAACTCGAAGAAGGAAATTGTTCAGGCTGTTGAGATAAGCTGGAAGGGAGTGATAACCTTCTGGATCATACCACACCTATTAAATTCCAAAAGAAAGCAAGATCAAGGTTGCACTCAAATCATTTTGGCTCTCTTAAGTGAGATTTCACAATAGCTTATTTCATCTTGGAATATAATAAACTATCTCCCACAGTGTCAATCACAGACCCATATATTTCTAAATTATATATGGTCCGAGCTTGGGAGGCCAGTTATTCTGAGTGATAGAATTATTATTTGCTCAAGACCTTTTGTTTAGGCAAAGCTTGAAGTGAACTAGAGAAATCACTATTACTTCCATCATCTCTGTGGCAAGTCCATGGCAATTTTGAGACTGGAATTAGGGTATTCTGACTCTCAGCTTTAGTAATAAAAGCAGTGGCATATAGACTAGAGTTTTAAAAAATGAAATTGAAAAATTGTACAAATAAGTGTTTCTCTTTTTTCCCCCTTTCTTAGGGTCAAAAGAATGGACAATAAATTTGGAGCTCTTTTTCCTCTTAAATTGCCTTTATTTGTGGTCATTATTTTGAAATATTTACAAAATTAGTTTGCTCTTTAAACTTTTTCCCTCTGTGTCCTTATGATAGAAGATGGAAACAATTTTATGTCTTGGCCCCTTTTTATCATTAACATTTTAAAATTTTCACATTCTGGTATAAGATGGAAATGTTATTGATGCCATAGAAGTATTAAAATCTATAATATAAATTTGTAAAAAAAATGAAAATGCATATGTAAGCAAGAGGTCTTTAGCAGCAAGACTGATAGCCCTGAGACCCTCCACTAACTCCCTATTCCATTTATAACCCACAGACATTATATAAAATATTCCACATCAAAACAGATGGTTTTTTAAATCCTCAGAGTTCATGATTCAAAACTGCAAATCTGATTTAGAGAGAGCATATTTCACATTAGAAACTCCCTTGTTTATGCAAGAATGTTTACTCGGTATTAAGAGAGGAATAAAAGAACATTGAGATACTCGGGATTACTGTTTTCCATGTAGCCTTATGAAAATCTCCTAAAATGGGCCCAATGGTATGTAGCTATCGCATAGGGATGATGGAAGGATGAAATAAAGTAGTTTGTATAAAGCAAAAGGTTATTGGCATATAGCAGTCACTAAATGAATATTGGTTTCCCCACTTCCTCCTAGACCGTATGTCTTCTATTACCAAATGAGATCTATGCAAAGAATAATTTTGAAACACCATTTCAATCAATCAATCAATCAATGAATAAAACCCCCATGCCCGAAGTTCATCACATGGAATGCATCTGTATTTGAAGCAGTGATTAGAGTGCTTCAAAGAGCATCAGTGTGATCTAGAAGAATTTGACCTGGGGCTTATCCTTTTTTTTGTTGTTGTTTTTTGTTTTTCCTTTTTCATCAACCAGCTCTTCATTTCATCAATTTTTAAGTTGTTTTCTTTATTTCTAACTTATGGACTTCTGCCCTGATCTTATTTCTTTTCATCTAGTACTTTTTGATTGTTTTTGTTTTTTCTAAAGCCTTCCGATGGATCATTGACTTATTTGCAATCTATTTTTGTAATGTAGGCATTTAGAGCAATAATTTTTCCCTCTTAGGACTTCCTTCATTGTGTCCCATAAGCTTTAGTATATATGTTTTCATTCTCATTCAGTTCTAGGAATTTTTTTTCTTCTTAATTTCTTCAATGACTTATTCATTGCTCCATAGTGTGTTCAATCTCCAGGAGTTTGTGTTGTTATTTTCTGTTATATCTCTTATTGATTCCTAGCTTTATTGTGTTGTCTGATATAATTTAGAGAGTAATGTCAATTTTTATTAATTTATGGAAATAGCCCTCACAGTGAGATGTTGTTGCTCAGGGAGACCCATCAGTTCCCTAAAATAATGCAGGCCATTGCCAAAGCACTTGGTTACCCACTAGAACTAAAAGGTAAGACCCTATTGCTGAATACACCCACCACAGGCTTCAGTTGCAGGACATAAAGAGATCTGGAATGGAAATGGAAGCCAGTCTCATGTTGGCCAGATCTCATAGTACTGGAGGATAAAAGTCACCAACAGTGTGGACACACAATGGATCTTGCTAGCTACACAATCAACCAGCCAGGCAGATGTACATACAAGTGCAATAGTGGCACACAAGCTAAGGGGGTCATCAACTGCCCTCTGATTGGATATGAGGCCAGCTCAGTGGGAAGGAACTCATACTTGGTACTGAGAACCAAATAAGAAGCCTATGGCTGTGAAGACCATAGACCCTGGAGGGAAGTTTCCATTATTCTTGGGCTAATAAGAGAAGTTATGCCCATCAGAATGTCTTCCAAATGTCTATTCTTATTCACACTGATCCATGATTTAACTCTTGGTTAGAGAATCTGCTTTTCATAGATTTATATACAATACTAAAGAGACTGAAGACCCATGACAATGACAAGAAGAAAGCCGACTGCCTAGCACAGACAAGTCATCTCTAGCACATCTTCCAGGGCTCAGGAGACATTACATAGGAAGCAGCAGATTAAATATCAATGCTGCTCTCACTGCTAGCCAGAGAACCTCATCCAGAGGGACAGTAGTAGACACTGAGCAGACTCAATACTCATCAAAGCAGAAAATTAGAAGCTACCAAGAGCTCGACACCAAAGGAGACTGAAAACATGCTCTCCTAGGCTCATGGAACATTGTGAAAAAGGGAGCAGAGAGCATGAAAGAGCCACACGGCGGAAGGGAATATGTATCATGAGACATTGTCATCCCCCAACTCCAGGGTCTGACTGGTACACTTATGACCCCACAGTGCTTACCAATAACCCCCCTGAGGAGGGCCTCATTCCCTCACAGTGCTTTCCAATAACCCCATTGAGGAAAGCCCTCAGTGGATGGGAATGGGGAAGACAGAACACAAGAGTGTAACCCATTGGAAATATGACCAATAGGCAATATTCATTTACCAAAGATCTCAATAAAAATAATTCAAATATAGAAATAATGCTGAATGGTTACAAAGCTTATGGATAGTGAATGGAATTACTATGATGTCCAAATAATATTTTCCCCCGTCTTTACTAAGATGATTGCTATGGGTTGGGCTGGAGAGATGGCTCAGCAGTTAAATTCACTGCTTACAAAGCCTGACAGCCTGGGTTCAATTCCCCACTACGCAGCTAAAGTCAGTTGCACAAAGTTGTGCATGTATCTGGAGTTTGTTTGCAGTGGCAAGAGGCCTGGGTATACCCTTTCTCTCTGTTTCTGTCTCTGTCTGTCTGTCTGTCTGTCTGTCTGTCTCTCTCTCTCTCTCTCTCTCTCTCTCTGTGTCTGTCTCCTTGAAAATAAATAATAAATATAATAATTTTAAATTATTTTTATTTGTTAAAAATCTGGAATAAAACAAAAGCCAACAATATTATTTATCCTCACTAGATTTAGTTATGACTTCAGGTTCATTAAGAAACAAGGCTAAATACCCATGTTACCATTCTCTGGAAAGTTAAGGCATATACATAAAGAAAGTTTCATGAAACATAAGAGTAGAGTATAACAAAAACTCAAAAGGGCTCACACTCATTAATTCATCAAATAGACTGAGAAGATTATTCAAATCCGGAACTCCTCCTGACCCTCTGCATCCTTCCATAATCGTGTGGCTGAACTGTGCCTGTCCCCAATGTTTGTTGAAAGGCAATCACGGCCCACAGCTAACCCTTTGATTCATTCTCTACTCCATATTGGTAATGCTTTAGAGATTTAACCTGCATGGTATACAGAGTTGAGCACTTTCATTTCCACTGCTGAAAGTTCCATTGAGTGAATATGAAATCGTTTACTTACTCTGCTGCACACAGGTATTTGGAAGTATGGTTCTATGAGAAACAACACTGTTTACAGTTTGTACACGTCTCCTGATTGTTCTGTATATTTCCAGGGTCAGAATGACATGCTGTGGGGCGTGCTAACATGCAACTGATTTTACTCATATTTTGTGTTTACCGCAGGAAAATAAATATATCAATTTCCCATTTCTACTTGTGTGGTTTCCCAGAAATGACCCCAATTTACCTTAGCAAGTGTTCTATTGGCAGGAACTGTTGTTATATCAAAACGAAGGTCGTTAGTCAAACGCAGCCCAAAACTCCAACCTCCATATCTACATAGAGTAATAAAATTTATTTATTTATTTATTATTTTATTAATAAAATTTATTTTGTTTTACTGAACAAAATCTTCATAAGTTGATCAAAAATACTTAAGTGGGAGCTCATTTCTTCCTTTGCATTAGGAACACATCTATACCATAAAATAAATATGACTTGACAAATATTTTACATTTCATTGAATCCTCTTAACATATTTTAGTCTCAAGCTACATAATAACTAAAGGCAAAAGTCTATGCAAATTAATGCATTATCTGGACATGGTGCCTTGTGCATATAATCCTAGTACTCAATAAACTGAAGCAGGAGGATTGCCATGAGTTTGAGACCAGCCTGAACTACAATATGGGGTCCTGTATAAATATAAAATAATTCCATTAAACAATTTCATATGTGTGGTAGTCATTCTGAAAATAAAAGACATAAATTCTAATTACTTTTTAAATTTAACTGAGCCATACAATATTGACATTTTAGTGCTTAATATCCTTTTCAGATACTAGAAGAAGGTAACAAAATTTCCTATCTTCTTTCAAATGACCCAGTTTCTTATATAAGCAATATTTTTGCCCTAACTTCTTTGCTGGTGCTGTTTTTCCTCTAGAATCTTTGAAGGTAATCTAAATTTATTTAATTATTTTCCATTTCATGGTCTCTTTAAAATAAAAAAGCTAGTGGCTGGAGAGATGGCTCATAAGTTAAGGTATTTGCCTGCAAAGCCTAATGACCTGGGTTTGAATCCCCAGTACCCATGTAAGCCAGATGCACAAAGTGGCACATACATCTGGATTTCATTTGCAGTGGCTAGAGGCTCTGGCATGCCATGCCAATATATTCTCTCTCTCTCTCTCTCTCTCTGTGTCTCTCTCTGTCTCTCTCTCTCCTCTGTGTGTCTGCATCTCTCTGCTTTCACATAAATAGATGAAATATTTAAAAAGTTGAATTTTATAATCAATAGCAATTTTGAGAACAGATTAATTTATATTACTACAAAATTAGGGTTAGCTTAAATAATGTTGCAGTGTAATTCACACTAGAATAAGCTTGTGACTTTGTCTTAAAGGTGAATTATAGTTATTGATATGAAAATGGCATCCAAAACCCATTGAATAATTTTATTATAGACAGTTTGTTTATAACAACCCCATTTTATTGGTAATAAAATCATTTTACCATAAAATGTTTGAGAATATATATTTTATTATTTATTTCCAACAAAATGCATGTCCATTGAAAAATTTTTATTATCTGTGACCAAAAATTCCTGACAGACTACAAAAATACTGATAGTGATTCTATGTGGGTGGGAAAATAATGTGTTTTCCTTCTTTTGCTCATGTGTGTCTTTATAATGTTTTCTAGCAAATGTTGACTATCGTGTATATTGAGAAATGAAAAAAAGGAAGAATTGGGGGAAAGGAGAAAACAATTGTGGAAGCAAAGGTTTCTCACAAACTTTACATCCTGATGAATGTGCAGATGGCTGAAACACCTGCCCTTGCCACACACAGGAACATCTTGTCCACTCACAGACGTGCTCTAAATCTTGAGATATTGTTATTGGAACTCAAGCCAACTGTCAAAAAAAAACCTCGCTTTGAAACCCCAAATAGAGGTTATTATAATCAATAATTACTTCAAAAAATACAAATTAGCAATTCATTTTAAGACCTAAAAAGAGTAATGTTTAATTTACTCAAATAAATCTCAAATTTAGGTCATTACTTAAATTTTAATACAAAGAAAACAAGGAAGTTAGCCATATAAATAACTAATAGAAATGTATAACTATTGTCTCTCCTACCTCAAATTCAAATGTCAATTACCGTGAAAAGCAGAAGGCAGTTAAACAGGTTCCAAACAGAGTCTTACCTTTTTTGAGCAAAACGGTTTGCAGTTGATATAAGATAATTTTCCATGTGGTGACCACTGAGGTTATAAATTACTTGGGAAGAGTAAATTCTTCTATGAGGTGGAGAATAGTTAAATTTAGGACATTCCTGAAAAAAAAAACCCCACAAAATTAAAAAGTAAGTTCTTCCTAACCATAATGTGCAAATTAAATAATGTCAAGGCGTTTTGCCTCATGATTGGTTTATTACTGCAACTGCTGAAGTGTGATAGAACTCTCCCTTGGTTCTCAAGAACTTTCAAAAAAGGTTCAACTTCCTATTCCTAGGAAAACAGAGCAGTTATTTATGCTGAACAAGTTCATGTGTTTAGGATTCACTCAAAGCCAAAAGGTGTACAGGTCAACATGTACATAATCTTTCCTTCACTGCACTCCACTGACCAGGAAGTATTTTTTTTGGAGGATAACATTAGCTATAGAGATATCTCAAAGTATCAACAATTTACTGGGAGTGGAAGAAAAATGTCTGCCTCAAATCAAAAAGTTAACCGACCAAGTAGACCTTATCAGAGAACAACAGCAGAAGAGAAAATTCGCAGTACATTTTTTTTAGTATCCTAACTGAGGAGTAAGAACCTAAACAGATTAGGTTATGTATACATTTTATGTATTCTATGAATTTTACTTATATGTTATATAAGTAAAATAAATTATATATAATTTTTATATATATGTTATATAGAAGTAAAACATAATATGTAAAAGAGATACATATAATTCTTGTATTTAATTCTTGTAGTAATTTTAGGTTTATAGAGAAGCCTCAAAGATAGTAGAGAGAGTTCTTATATCCCTTTTGGACATTATCCTCCACTGTGTGACCGTTTACATTTGTTTAGAACATTTATTTATTTATTTATTTACTTATTTATGTTTTTGAGACAGAGTCTCATATAGGCCAGGCTGATCTTGAGTGTACTGTGTAGTTGAGGATGACCTTAAACTCATGATCATCTGGTAGTTGAGGATGACCTTAAACTCCTGACCGTCTTGTCT
Source organism: Zapus hudsonius (assembly GCA_004024765.1). Lineage (NCBI taxonomy): Eukaryota > Metazoa > Chordata > Mammalia > Rodentia > Dipodidae > Zapus > Zapus hudsonius. The sequence goes on along the minus strand of PVHP010000852.1, from coordinate 61,467 downwards.
CCATTTGCAAACTGCCAGGAGTCCAGGGGGCACCACTACACCTGGCTTTGGGCTTACATCTAAAGCACATATTTTCACGCTCATCGCTTTCTTCACTTCATGGCAACTGATTTCTTATTTGGCTTCCCAAGTTTCATTTCCAGGATATTTAGTCTAGAGAAAGTCTAGCACTACCCAGTTTTTCTTTTCATCACTCACACGGTGTACTAGAGCCGGAGGCTAACACCACATGTGCACGACATAAAACTGTGGGGTGCTCTAAAATGTCAATGCTGGATTTCACAGAATATCAAGTTGCACTGACTTAAAGATCAAGGTTCCAAATGGCATTGCTTTCTCAAATTACTAGAGGAAGATACCTCTATGGACACTGCGAGTTTGAAGCTTAGCTTCCCATTAAATTATATCATACACAGACTAAAGCCCATGCATGATGAATTTTGACAAACTGAACACAACCATGGAATCAGCAAGCAAGGCAGGAGACAGAACAGTATCAGTTCAAAAGCCTCCTCATCATATTTTCTTCAAATCAAATGTTCACAAAGGAAACAAATTAGTTTTGTCCATTAAAACTGTTTTTTTAGTTAGTAGACAAAATAATGAGTTTCATTATGATAATTTTTTCAAATAAGTATCATTAGTCTTTGTCCATATTCACCCTCCTACCCCTCCCCATTCCCCTTCCTCCCCCTCAAATAGCACATAGTTATGTCAGGATTCCACATACAAGAGAAAGCGTGTAATATTCTGTTTTCTCACCCCCATTACCCTCTTGTCCCTCCGGCATTTAGATCCTCTCCTATCCCCTCACAGTTCCCTGTCTGCCTTCATGTCTGATTCCATAGATAATAGAAAAACATGCAATATTTGTCTTCCTGATTCGAGCTTATTACAATTAGCATAATAATCACCAGGCATATCCATTTTTAAAATATTTTATATACATGGAGTAATAAGTAACTCAATTTTTGTTGGTTTTTTCATTTTTGGCGCCATATGATATACAAAGTAATTAATCATTCTCAGTGCAGTATGCCATTGTCGAAAGATAATAACATTCGACATACCTACTCTGCTGTTGGTGGGCTTTTGAGTGACTATTATCATGTTATAAATATCCCAGGGTTTCTCTCTTGATGAAGTTACACTTTAAGGGTTAATAATAGGAATAGAATGATAAATCTTATCAGTGATGCATACTTTCAGCACTACTTTATACTGCTTACTTATACAGTAATATTGTATATTTTTTCCACACCAACCCCCTATGAGTATCACATGAAATACTGATTGTGGCACATCTTTATAATACTTCAAAGTCCTCCTCTTCATTTTAGCCATCTTAATACTAGTGATCTGTGGCTTTCATTTGGGAAAAGCAGATGACTGCCTTCTCACAGAGTTACTGACCCTTTGGACAGTCTCTTTGGGAAGGGTCCTTCCATGTATTGTTTTTTGCTAATGAACAATATGTATATGTATTTATTCATCTTGTTACATGTACATGTGTATATGCATACATTTTCTAGGTATACATCCTTTATAGTATAAAGTGAAAACCATCTTCCACTCTGTGAACTTCCTTTTGAACTTTCATGACTGTCTCGACACCCACAATACAACTTTTTCCCTCCAAAGTCTTCGTTCTTTACTGGGTCCACAGCCTGTGCTTGATGTCCTGCAGCATCAATTATGCAAAGTGACTCATTGCTATTCCACGCTTGAAAATAAACTGACACAGTACATAGAAAAAATAAAACTCTGTCCAGTTTTTGATGATACAATTATTTAGCACCCAATTTTAATATTGTTAGCTGACTTTAAGAACTAAAGAAAGTACAGGAATAATTTCTAAATTACCTAAATTAGATGAGAAATTGAAAAATCTGAACACTAGTTAAGACTTATTTTTAAGTATTGAAGGATTCCAAATGTACCTTGTCATATCCTAGCTCTTATTGTTAGTATGTTGCATGAGAACACTGAACATATTTTCATTCTGCAATACTGTACTAAGACAGATCGGGGTACCACTATAGACACTTTGAATTGCATATTGCTACATTTCTTCTCCATAAGAAAGTGGATGGCATTGTGATCCTTAGAAACTAACAGTGAGTTTTCATCAATAATCTTTCAAATTAAAAAAAATTAAAATTGATAATAATGATATGAATTTATAAAGCACATGTTTTTAATTTTTTATTTTATACCCCATTCACATCTTCTCGGCACCAGAATATTTTATTAGCTATCTGGTGCATATTTGTGTGTGTGATACCATCAGATATCTTGAACTTGCCTAATGGGACTGGAGAATTGATAAGTTTAGGAAACCGGTCTGCAGCCTGGAGGTGGTGCTTGGAAACATATGGACTTTGTTTCTAGACTTAAAGATGGCCCTCTTCCCAGCTGACAGCTTCAGAGCATTCAAATAGGATAGTTATGACACACTTTGTCCCACAAAACATAGAGCTTTCTAGTTAGAACTGAACTGAGACCAAAAATTCATTTCCAGTTGCTTCCCACAAAGAACACCGAGAGTTATCTGCTTTTGGAAGTTTGTCCTGGATTGGACTTAAAACCGTGACCTGAAGTTCAGAGTTAGTATTTCTGAGCTGCACAGATCCACAGCTCTGAGTTATTGCTTCCATTAAATGAAATTACACCAACTCTTGGGTAACCTGGATAGATCTTTTTTTAATTATTTCCTTCTTTTTCCCATATTATTGAAACTTAATTCTATTTTACCTGGACATTTTCTGAGCAGGAGCAAACACCAAAATTATTGATAGGATCTCCACTGGTGGTCCATTTTTCCAAACTGTTTTGTTTTAAACACTGCCTGCAAATAAACATAACAGTGAGCTGTGTGTAAACGCACACATGCATGTTCTCATTTTGGTATAAGAGCATACATGTAAGCATTTGGCATTGAATTTAGGGGGTGCAGACCTGGGTACCATCGGCTGATTTTTCATAATTGGAATATGCATTCCAAGTGAGGTCACATGCTTTGTCAGGGTTTGAGGGAGAGCACCTATTGATAAAACTGTTGAGACCAAAGCTTGGTGAACTGTCTTACTGTGGTAGGATGGGACTCTGGGTTCCCTTCCTTCTTTCCCCATCTCCCACCCTCTCTGCTGACTGGAGGAGGATGTTTTGGCATAACAATGCATTAATGTTAACATATGCTATGTACTATCTTGAAAGTTTGAATAAGTGACATCATATAGTATAAAAACATCAAAATTGGAGTCAGAAGACTTGGGTCTAGTTTACCTATGTATCTGACTATCTAGATTTTCTTAGACTCCATGAACCTTAGTTTCTACATCTGTAAAACAGGGCTATTAATTCACAAAATTGTTGTCAAATGTAAGCATGTATACAAAAGAGATGGAATCTAATGTTTATTATTATTACGTTAGTCCATAATAATACAGTGTAACAAAGCCAGGGAATGAACTGTGAACTAAAGGAAAGAGAAAATCTGTTAAACAGATTATTCTCTCCTGTTACTGTCCTTTGCCAGCTAAATAATGGGCATACACCTGCACACACGTATACTGAATATTGAAAAGAAACTAAGAAATTTATACTTACGATTCACTGGTGTTAAGACACATGTTGTCAATGCCAGGGAAGTTCCATAGAGCTGAGACCAGGGCATTTGTGTTGGGGTCAGAATTCCTGCAATTAAAAAAAAATGCAGACTCCTAAACAAACTAATTCACTAATAATTTGAAGACAAGAAATTATGATATCGATAGGAATTATTTCCTTCCTCTTTTTCTTCCTCTTTCCTTCCCTCCCCTTTCTTTGCTCTCTCTCTCTTTCTCTCTCTCTCTCTCCATCTTTCCTTTGTTCCCTTCTCTTTCTTTCTTCTTCCTTTCTTTTCTCCTTCCTTCTTCTCCTCCCTCCTTTCCCCCCTTCTTTCTCTGGTGTTAGGATTTGTATCCAGGGCCTCATACAGGCTAGGCAAGAGTTTAATCACTAGCTATATTCTGTAGTCCTGTTTTCTTAAAAATCCAAAGACACTGTCTCTGCTGCCTTAATAGTCTCTCTAACATGCACTTAGTGATCACATATTGTGTATGTCAGGTCATATTATACAGAAATCTGTCATTTCTTGTCACTTTGTCAGATTACTAAAACACCATTTGTTTTATATTAAAACATATTTGGAAGCTACACATACTCTGGCTTTCTGATTAAAGTTTAGTCATTAAAAATAAATATGAACTTTAACTTTATTGTAGGCAATTGCAAATATTTGTAAAAAGATATTTGTTGCTGGATATGGTGGTGTGCTTCTTTAATCCCAGCACTTGGGAGGCAGAGGAAGGAGGATCACCATAAATTTGAGGCCACCCTATGACTACATAGTGAATTCCAGGTCAGCCTGGATTAGAGTAAGACCCTACCTGAAAACAAAACAAAACAAAACAACAAAAAATAAAAATAAAGCAAAGCAAAACAAAGCCAAACCAAAAGGTACTTCTTGTTGACGGCCTTAGCACTGCAGTGAATCAACCTGCCCATTCCCTTAGTGACTGTCCTGCCTCCCATGGCTTCAGTCAGGTGCAGGCCGCCTGGGGAGACGTGGTGGGAACACTCACGAGTAGAAGGCCGTCTGCTCAGAGGTTCCATAAAGGGATGGGGAAATCTGGATCTCGGGGTAGCTGTTGCTTGAACCTCTCAGTGTGCCCAGGCCCATGGCGGTAGCTACGAAGACGATGGGGAGGAGGACCTGAGCGATGAGACCTTTCCAGTTCCTGCGGGTGTGATGGAACCTCTTGATGAGAATGGCAATGATCTTCTTCAGCAGCAGTCCGAAGCCATCCAGCTTCTCTCCGCTTGTCAGGACTTTGTCTGAGTGAGGAAAGAGGTTTACTGTGGGTGTGGAAAACCCTGGAGAATCAAGTCATCACACAACCTCAACACGTTGATAACTCAAGTCACAACATCACTCCAATGTTGGGAAATGCTTTTATTTCCAATGTGCGGATTGAAGGTTTGCTCATCCATGTCTCAGGATTGGTTCTGAATCCCACAATATGCACCGCATATAAAGTTGTAATATACGTACACTTTGGAAAGTATAGTTCACTAGACACAAAATGTTACTACACACAGAAAAGTTAGATATACCAAATTTTATGGGTAACATTGTCCCCACCTCCAGTCTTGATGAAGACCCAGTATGTATTACTATTACTATGAATATGTATAGTAAGTAGTGTATCATGATTGAATTCAAATAAGATAAATAAACTCTAAAACACTGAGAACTCATTCTTATTATGAATACCAGACTTATAAATCCAATTGTTTCTACTTGTGACAAGAAGGAAAGGGAATCCTCTCCTCCAAGGTAAAACTCTCATTCAATCAGTTACTCATTACACTCCTTTTAGAAATGTTGAATGATTATGGACATTTGAAACTCTACCTTTTATCACTAGAGTCTCAGAAAAATAAAAAAGCTTGCCTCCTACCCCTACTTTGAAATGATCTTGAGATGCTAAGAAACTCTCGACAGCTTCTGAGAGCCAGGGCAGCTGAAAATCATGGCTGTCACAGAGGACTCAGGACCACTAACATTTCAGCAGCTCTCTCCTAAAGCAAGCCTGATATCCAGTTTTCTCTCCCAAGGCTCCCACCACACATGCTTCCGCACGTTATGAAAGGACGGTATTCCTGGACTCTGTGGATTTTAAATTCTCCATCGCAAGTTATGCAGCAGAAAAATCATGATCTTCCTTAAGCTGATAAGGAAAAATACAAAGCTGCTTAATTTAAAATGGATCCCAATTAAACAGAGCAGGCACGATTAAATGCAAACTCGTATCTCTGCAAAAGGCAATTGTACAAGGAGCTGAATATTTTGAGTTAATTAGTATGCTTTTCTGTTTCTTGAGAAATTACATGTGGATGACTTACAGGTGTATCAAAATGCAGCAAATGTGCTTTCTCAAAGATAATGTCAATGAGGGGAACATTTTGACTGAGGAATAGTTTCTAATTATGAGACAAATGCAGAGACAAATGCATAACGTTGACTTCCTGAAGCAGATGACCACTTTCTAATCAAAGTCCTCAATTCTGTGGACGTACAATTATATTCCACAAAAGATAATAAATGAGGAACATGGCAGAGGACAGATGAGACTCGAATTCCAGAATTATACAAAAAGCAGAGATGATCTTTTCTGAGTCTTAGAGACAGGAGAAATGTTTAATTAAAAGTTCTGCTCCTAGAGATTTCCCCGAATTTAAGCAAACTGTTGAAATGATTACTCCATGATTCATATTTCACTCTGTTACATGCTTCCTTAAGTAAATAGTGTTTCCAGAGCTATAAATTAACTGTCAGAAAAGACCAAGTGACAATAAAAGTTATTTTTAAAAGAGCTTAAACCCCTCAAATTCATGTCAAAAACTGTGGTTTTTCAAACATATTCTGTGTGAAGAGTTGAAGTAGAAAGCTATTATTACAGACATTTAGCCATCAAGCCCGACTTAATCAAGCCGGAGACACTACCCCTTGTCTCAGCCAGTAAGTTGTTCGGGGTGGGGAGAAGCTAGATATCTTTCTCTGTCAGATGTTATAAGGAGGGATGATGCCCTTTTTCCTTTTTTTCACTTTTTTAAATGACTCTGCCCCACCTGCACATGCCTATTAGCAGGAGTGAACTACCTTACAAGACACCATAGTTCTTTGAGAGTCCTAGTCACCGAAAGAACCTTAGCTGGTTATGTACAGATCCAAAATTATAGAAAGTTCCACGTTGAAAATCACTTCCAATGAGAAGAAGGAATGCTTATTAATACCTATCCAGGCATCCTTTCACATTCCTCAAAGGAACTTTGTGCATGTGGTGTTCATGTATTTGCATGTGTGTGTGCACAAGTGTGTGGGGTGCCTGAGTATGTATGAGTACATGTGTGGAGGCCACTGTTGACCTCAGATAGCTTCCTCAATCACTCTCACTCAATTTCAGAAGTAGATCCTCTCACTTGACTCAAAGCTGGACTAGCAGGTCAGCTTGCCCCAGGGATTCTCGGCCTAAGACCCCCCAAGCTCTGGGATTCCAGGTGATCTGGCAAGACTGCCTGGCATTTATATGAGTTCTGAAGACACTTTATCCACTGACTCCTCTCCCCCAGCCCTCTTCAACGTGCCTTTGAAATAGAGAATTTGATTTGTTTTAATGAATATTTGGTAGATCGGAAGGGACGCTTTTGTTTCTTATGGCTTTAAAATTTTAAATGAAGCTTTAAAATTGAATTCTAAAAGAAAATCAAAATCTGTGATGTTATTTTCTCACATATGTCATTTATGCAAATTAAGCAAGATCTAAAGAGTCAGTGGGTACCATCTCTGTCGGTGAAGTTGCTGCTGCTCACGGATAAATCGTCCGGAGTAGAGATGCCATTGGCACTGGAATTCCCACCCTTCCTCTGGGTTAAGTGCTCCAGGTTCATAGCGCCACTTTTTTGTGATTCTTTTGTCAAGTTCAGGAAGACCTAGAAAGAGAAGTGCAGTCAACTCATTCGTGTAGAGTGTGTGTCTCTCCTAATGCCTGAGCTCAAATTTGATTTCAAATCATAATCACTTTATTAAAGCAAATATTTCTCATCTGACTTAAGACCATATGCTTCCATGGTTGTTCTCAACTTTCAGATGAAAAATTGATGAAGAAGTACTTTATTCTCAGAAGTCAGTCTTCTTTAAGAGTGGTGCTGACAATTCTGGTTTTTTTTTTATTCTGATTTTTGACATACTTATTTAAAATATTTCTTAATTTTAGAAAAAAACCTTGTGCATCTATATTCCAAGGGTTAGCAAGTTATATCAGCGTTGAGAAAGAAAGGAATGTGATGAGGGTCTAGCCCAGATGCTGCACTTGCCTATGCTCCAGAATTAGGCTCAATTCCCAGCACTTTAAGGAACTAAATCAGTAGGCAATAAGAAAATGCCCATGTACCTCTTCAACAGTGGTGTCTGAAATGCCATAGCAGCCAATGTTGAGCTTGCCCATGCCCCGGTCCAGGGCTCGCAGAAGTGACAGGTAGGCACCTGCCACTTTGGTGTTAAAGGGGGGCAGCACATACACAAGCTCGCCCCCAATGTCCTCCTTCAGGTAGGCTTCAGGGAGGTGTGATTGGATCATTGCTGTCACCGCCGTCGTGTCACACATGGCATTCATGTCAAGATTTGGACTCTATAGACAAAAGCAGAAGTTAAGCATGCTCTCCTCTAGGCACTGAAGGTCCTAAGGCTAAGAGCCAGAGTGGATGAACTCTTTCAGGTCAATCATCACAAACCATCACCTCTAGTGGCTCCGTGTACCACGTATAAACCCTATGGTTGTCTGTATGTGCCAGACCCTCCTTCAACCTCGATGCCCAGCCTCCTGCCTCCCCTGGCCTTGGCGCAGTGACGGCCCTCTCTCTCTGGTGCTAATGTGCTTCAGGCTCAGGCAGCAACGTGTGCCATCCTCTAGCAGGTCCAACTCAACTTAACTGTCACTTTCTCACCTCACCACCAAGTGATCCTACCAACCGTTCCTTCTTGCGTCTCTGCTGCTTTATTTCTGTCAATATTTATGGAAACAGATATCACATAAGTTCCTATTTACTAATTTCTCATACATTAAATTATCATATCATCTGAATTCTCCACATTCCATTAGAATATAAGGTTCATATGCGTGTCTCCATAACATAACATGTGCCTCTAACATAAGAGCTTATGAATGAATGAAGCTTTTTATATTTTGAAAGTCATATCAAGGTTGTTTAGATATGGAATAAATGATAGTGGTTAAAACTTGCCAGATACAGCATACGCATCTCACATGGCGTTTTTAAATCATATGCACTGTAAGGGTGAGTGGCAATCCTTGGTCAGCGTTTTTGTCATTCAGAAGATGACCCGAGTCACAGTTTCCACCCTACATTTCAGCAGTCTTCATCCCAGAGTGAAGACAGGATCGCAAATGCTCTATATTTGCTTTCACTGAGCCAGCAAATTTAATTCAGTTTTACAGGTTGAAATATTAGGGAAACTAAAAGGCTAACTGTCCACTAGTAACCTTTAGATGGACTTCTGTTTTGTACAGTTCCCAGCCCTGGGGCATTGGTAGAAACTTAGTGAATTCTCGAGGCCTGTGGTGGTTTGAAGTAGGTGTCCCCCATGAACCCACGTGTTCTGAAGGCTTGGTTCCCAGCTGGTGGCCAGGCTTTGGGGTGTTACAGTCAGCTTCCCCTCTGAGTGTTTGGCACAATGTCCTGCTGCTGCCCTTGTCCACCTGATGTTGGCTAGGAGGTGATGTCCTCTGTGCCATGTTTCCCTGCCATCATGGAACTTCCCCTCGAGTCTATATGCCAAAATAAACCCTTTCCTCCACAAGATGCTTTTGTTCAGGTGCTTTGTGACTAGAACATGAAAGTAACCACAACAAGTCTCAATCCAAACCTATTATAAGAGACACTCTTGAGATTCTCAAATCTGGAGGCTTTACTCACAACCCCTATGTTTCTGATACTTGCTGAAATATAAGAATAACTATAAGCAAATTAATGAATTTCCCCAATGAACTAAGTTGAGAATCTATTTCATCTACTACATCTTCCCTCCTACTGACCTTTTTTTTGGTGAGTGTGAGGTGATAGCCATCCCCAAAAGCTTCCTTGAGGTAAAACGGTGACCCACAGCACCGGAGCCCCCCCTGCTCCAGGAAGGCGATGCGATCACTCAGCACTTCTGCCTCGTCCAAGTGGTGTGTTGAAAGAATGATTGTTCTGGCTTGAAAATACAGTAGAGAAAAACAGAACGAACAGTGAAGATGCCATACCCAAGACGCAGAGTTAGCAAGAGTAACTGCTATGGCCCATGAGGACAAGAGTGACAGACTGAAAGACCTCCAGGCTGACCAAAGGGGAAGGCAAAAGGGATGTTCTTAAATTCAGGGGAGGGTTTTGTTGGCTTGTTGGCAGCAAACACACATTTATTATGCTCTACAGCTAAATATCCATCATTTGCCCTGTGGATGTTGGCAAATCTTTCTAATCTGTCAGAGTTTTGCTCCCAAAGCTTCATTTTGCCTTTTCTCTCTCTCCTTCATTCAGTATGAAAAAGCAAAAAAAAAATTAAAGTCTTCTTGAATATTCCTCTCTGATTACTCCTCTCCACTCTGATTACTCTGATGCACATCCTGCTAGCACTTGCTTAGCCTGTTTTCGGTTTATTTTCACTTGTGTCTGTTTGGGATCTCTAATTAGATTCTCTGGTTCTCTAGACTGACTTTGGAACTTTTGAATTCACATGCTCTCACAAAAAGGCCAGTTAAGTGATCAACTCACAGTGGGCACTGGATAGATATTAACTAATTGACCCAGAAATTCAGCTGAGAGAAGAAAAATCTTGGGAAAGGCAAGAGTCCATCTCAGACACTTAAAGCATATAAACAGAGGAAGCCGCATTGTCTTCTGTGAATCCTAAAGGGGGGAATTAGGACTGTAGATGGGGGCAGTTATGAGAACGTTGTTCATACCAGTTTTGTTCTTGGATATAACATCCCATATGCTGCGACGAGAACAAGGGTCCACTCCAGTGGATGGCTCATCCAAAATGACTACCCTGGATCCTCCAATGAGAGCTATGGATATAGACAGCTTCCTTTTCATTCCTCCCGACAATGTTCCGACCCTCTTATGACGATGGCTATACAGCCCAGTGTCCTTTAAAGTCCTTCAAAACATAACAATTGATGACGATTGTGTTCACTCAACAACTACAAAATAGTTTCCTTTATTATTTAGCATGCAATTAGTGGCATAGCACTGAAGAAAAACAGAACACATGTTCACTCATCTGACAAATGATTAGAACATCTATTTTTTTTCCATATCAAGGCTGGGGAGAGCTAGAAATGAATATTTTTTTTCCTAGGAGGGCCTTGCAGGAAGGAAATTCCAGAGACTCAGGAAGCCAGCAAGTCTGGGAAAGAGTTGCAAGACCCCAACCTAAGGCTCTATAATGGGGAAGGAAATCTCTCTCCTCCCCCTGCCTGTTTTGCTGGTGTGTGTGTGTGTGTGTGTGTGTGTGTGTGTGTGTGTGTGTGTGTGCAGTGTTGACCAACCAAGCTCTGCATCTTTGGGAGAAGCTAGCAACTCTGGAGTACCTTACCTTTTGACCTCTTCATGGAGCTGTTTTTTGGTCCAGCTAGGAACCTTGATGGAGCCATACAAGAGAAGGTGTTCCTTGGTAGTAAGGTAACTGAACAAGACATCATGCTGCATGCAGACACCCATGTTCTTCCGAACAGTGTTCAGGTCTGTTTTAATGTCTTTTCCATACACAAAAATGGTACCTGCCGAGGCTCCAAACAGTCCAGTCAGCATGGAGCTGGAAAGGAAGAAACGATAAATTAGGTTGTGACCAAGCACTCAAGCTCCATAATAAGACTAAATATATCTCACTGGGTAGCAAAAATGTTACAGTGCATCTCTTCAGGCGAGGTGAAGCTATGAATTAAAGGGCACTTAGTGAGAATAAAGAATAAAATTATCTTTAAGCTTTTAATTATTTAGCACATTGGACAAAGATTACATGGCGCTGCTGGTGGTAGAAGTAATAATGATCAAACTTCCTGTGTGCTTTTTGGTTGGAACTGTATTCTCTCCTCAAGCAAACAGGTGCTCCCTGGAATCCTACAGCATAGCCGACAAGTCTCATATTTCTAGTTCTAGCCTGCCTCCATCATTCACTCCCAGGCTTGCCTATCAACCCAATGGACAGTGCAACTTCTCCATGAGACGCCCTACAAGGTACTCAGACTCAGTTTGTCATTACTCACACGCCCATACCTTTTTAAACCTCTTTCTTGGTGTAATGAATCCATATTCTGATTTACAAGCCTTTAATCCAGAAGCGACTTTTTGTTACACCCTTCTCTCTTGGTTTTCCCACTCCACTGACATTTCTTTTTCTTCCCAGCCACCAGTAGGGGGAAGCAGCCATCACCACATGCCTAGACCATGTCTGGAAGCTCCTGCCTCTTCTGTCCAATAGGCTTGGTTCATCTTCAGTCATCCATGCTCTACATTGTGACTAGAGTACTTGCATCTAGATAAGTGCCTGTCACCTTCCACATAGTGAGTGAGCTGGGCAAATATTTAATAACTAATGTAATTTCCAGGAGGTCAGGGAAAGAACCTGATTTCTTACTGCTCGATCTCCGTATCTAAAGAATGTCTGTGGACTAAATAGGGAAACAGTATAATAATGAAATTTCCCCCACAATGCATTGAAATACAAATAACATATTTCGTTCTTTGCGTTTAAAGGTTTATATACATAACAACAAAACAGGAAATTCTCAGCTACAATGATAGTCTCTTCAAATACCTTCTCTGTCTCTTTTCTTCACTGGCCTCTTATTTCCTAAAAGGTCTTTGGCTTTTTAAGTGTTGCATTCACAATGGAAAGCCAACTCTGGCTTTAAACAGGTCATACAATTGAGAGAAGCTATGTGTTCATTACCATGCCTTTCGTTTGTCCTTTTATTTACAAAACATTAATTTTAGCATTTTTTGCAGTTGCTGAGCTGACCCAAGATGACTCAAAATAGGATACAGAGCAAGTGGAATGCTTTCTGTGGAGCATCGGAGGAAAAAAAAAAGTCACCATACAAGACAAAAAAATAAAACATTACTGGGAAGCTGGAGAGATGGCTCAGCAGTTAAGGTGTTTGCCTGCAAAGCCTAATGACCTGGGTTCAGTTCCCCAGTGCCCACATAAAGCCAGATGTCCAAAGAGGCACATGCATCTGGAGTTCATTTACAGAGGCTAGAGGCCCTGGCACACCCATTCTTTCTCTCTCTCTTCTCTCTTTCTCTCTCTCCTTGCAAATACTAAAAATATTTTTAAAACTTTCACCCTTCCTGTCTTCTAATACAGGAAAGTGTTATGGAAGAAGAGAGGAGAAGGGCAATGATACCCTGCCCTTGGCCTTCATCTGAGTCTGATGCTGATGATTCTTTTGCTTCCTCCTGACCAAAGCGAGGGCTTCCTGTGATGGAGCAACTGGGGCTGTGTTTCATTTCAGGATGTGCAAACTCACACTTTTACACAGCCAGGATCAAAAGGCAAATAAATGAAGCAGGTTGGAAGGATGCTGAAGCACAGTAGACAGGTGACCAGGGATGAACCAGAAAGCACAAGTGGTCTGAACAGAACAGTCTCAACCAATAGCCTCTGTCCCAATAGTACCTGCCTCTATAGGTGTGTTCTGTCTGCATCACACAACCTCCTGCAACCTAGGACATGTGAAGAATATTCATCTACTCTTATTAGCAAACTCACTTTTAAAAACTGTTAGCACCAAATTTTTTTTTTTTTTAAAAAAAGCCACACTGGGTATTCCAACACTAAGTGGAGCAAATAAAACTCTCCCCGATGACCTGTGATGGTCTTTGAGTCCACGGTTTTGGAACTCTGGTTTAGATTGCTGTCTGTGGTGTGCAAGTTGAGACAACTTATTCCATCAGAAGAATGGAATGGCTTTACTGTTTCGTTTTTTTAGTAAATAAAAGAGATTGCCTTCTTAAAGGCCATGGTTTAAATAAGGTCCTTCTTTGACATGAAGGTTGAAAGGTAACTTACATGGTTGTAGTTTTCCCAGCACCATTGGGCCCCAGCAATGAAGTAATGTGCCCTTCATAGAAGTTCAGATTGAGGTTATCAACAGCGATCTTTGAGCCATAGATCTTGGTGACCCCATGCAGGGCAACTCCAACTTGGAGATCTTTAGGCTCAGGCTCAATGTTGGAGGGAAACATATATTCAGGACCTGGCAAGACATCAAGGGAAGAGTTGTAAGCTCACAAGAAGGAAATGGGAGCTCAGGTTAGATTTTTAATCAAAAATTGATGACTCTAACAATGCAATTCTTTAAGTAAAAAAAACAATTTATTTATTACAGTCTTCAGCTCCTTTCTTACTTGCTTATAGAATGAATGAGAGTGTAAAACCACATTCTACAAGGTTTATTACACCAGCTTGCTCTGTTGAAAAAAACAATTCTGAAATTGGCATCAGAACTCTTTAAGTTTTCCTTTATTCAACAGACCTTAAATATTTAAAAGAGAAGACAGGCTTCATCTTCTGATTGGGCAGGATAATATCAGTTTATGGAATATATTTCTGAACACTGTGAATTTCCAAAGACAAGGCTACCTCAGATCTGTGTTCTATAGAATCCAGTTCATTTTCCTGCCATTACCTCCTGCAGGTTCCACTTAAGGCCACTTACACAGGACATCCTTACTTTGCAGAGACGATGGCGCTTACCCATTGTCAGGAAGACATGAATGTTACACTGTTTTTCTCACGTTCACTATGGGTTATGCTAAATTACCTGTATTTGTTCCTTGGTTACTCCTCATGACCGGGAGCAGATGGCTAGAGTTAGGGGTGCTCACTGTGGCCAAGGAACAACATTTTTCTCTGTGTGAGTCTAACCAGATCACAAGGGTATCTACACTCTTGGCCTAATTAGCACCATATGCTAACCAACTGAGCTAATGAGCCCAGAAAAAGGCCACAATTCAATCCCCACAAGAGCACAAACACATATGTGTAGACATACTCATCCATGACTAAAAGGATGGTAATTTTGCCATTAAAAAAGTAATTAAAATAATTTTTGCTGTCATTTCTCTTATAATAACACATCCCATTGACCTACTTGTCTTGCTGGCAGATGGGTTGGTGTTCTGCATCATGATATTGGTAAACATGAGGCCGTTGTCTTTCTCAGGCTTCACATCTGCACACCCGAAGCGCTCCTTCCAGTAGGAAGGAAGGACTGGAAAATACCACGGGGCTGCCATGCCATATGTCCCTGTAGTAAGGAGATATTAGGAAGAGTCACTATTAATTGATTTTTAACATCAAGCATCAGAAACTCTATAGCAGAATACTATGTAGAGTTCAGGAAATTGCTTATTTTTTAATACTGTATAAACTAATAGGTTGGTCTCAGTTTCCAAAGTGAAGGAAAATGATGACTTCTATTGAAAAAAAGAACAACTAGTTTGGGGCTAGCGAGATGGATTAGCAGTTAAAGGCACTTGCTTGCAAAGCCTGATGGCCTGGGTTCGAGTCCCTAGTGCCCATAAAGCCAGTTGCACGAAGTGGTACACCTGGAGTTCATTTGCAGTGCAAAAAGACTTTGGTACACCCATTCTCATTCACATTAATTCTCTCTACCCCCCTTTTCTCTCTCTCTCTCTCTGCTTATAAATAAATAAAAATATTTTTAAAATTAAAATACAGCTCCACTAAGGTAAAATGATGTACTCTAAATTGACCCATTTCAGTGTACAGTTAGGTGATTTTTTACGTGTGTGTGTGTGTGTGTGTGTGTGTGTGTGTGTTGTGCAAGCAGCTCACACTCCATTCTTAGAACACTTCTTCAACTCCACAGTTATCTCATCCCCCATGGGCAAGTGATCCCTGCTTCCGCGCCACGTCCCAGGCAAGGGCTGATATACTTTCTGTCTCTTTGTGTTCATCTTTTATAATATTTTATACAAATGAGACCACCCCATTTTATTCATTTATAGCGCCAGAATGCACACATAAATAACCATTGATGGAAAACGTGCCAACACATGCTAGGAAGAATAACAGCTTAAGATGCAGGAGAGCCTCACTTGTCTCCTTCCAGAGTCTAGTGAGGTCTCCCTAGAGTTAAGAGAATCCAGTTTTGCCCTATCCTGTCTCCCACTCCCACTTGGAAAGACAGGATTAACTGGAGGTTACTGCAAGATTTTTAACCTTGTCCATCTTCAAACGTAATAGAAGAGAAGGAATGTAGCTGAGTATTAGTTTTCAAATTTTGGTTAGCTTTGAAATTTTGGTATTTTTATTTTAAAATTACATATGGCCAGTCAATTCTCAGAACATATACATTAATGTATATTAGCTGACTTACATTGGTGACAACCCTGAAACATCTCTATCTGAGGGATGTATGTTCATACCTGGGAAAACGTTCCTGACGTACCAAGCAATAAGGAAATAAATGAAGGAGTCAGCGAGGATGAAACAACACAGCCAGCCAAACGAGGTGGTGTCATCCTGGACAGGGGATTTGTACATATTTTCCCACTGAAGACCTACAAGTTGAACAGTGAGAGTTTATTCTTCTGTGACACGGATCACACTTCTGAAAGATAAAACCCAGCTTCAAAGAAAGCTAACTTACCAATGCCTTGTTCCTCATACCGTGCAATATATTGGCTTGCATAGCTGAATGCTGTTGGGGACAGCAGGCTCTGGGAAGAAAATGAACAGCAATCACAGTTCTAGTAGATTTCATTCATTTCACCCCGAGGGGTCTTCAAGTGCTTAATATGTTGGACATATAGAAAGAAGCTGATGCTCACTGTTTAAGTGTGTTTAAAAATAGAGAGGTCCCTTACCTTCAAGCTACAACTCTGAAACAAGAAAAAAAATAGCAGAGAGCAGAGTATTCAACTAGGAGATGTATGAATGGGTTGTTAAAAATCTAAAATGTGAGAGCTGGGGAGATGGTTAAGTGGTTACAGGTGCTTGCTTGCAAAGCCTGATGGCCTGGGTTCAAATTTCCAGTACCTACAGAAAGCCAGATGCACAAAATGGCACATACATCTAGAGTTCACTTGCAGTGGCAAAAAGCCCTGTGTGCCCATGAACTATTCTCTCTCTTCCTCTCTCTCTGTTTACAAATAATTAAATATAAGAAAGAAAAGTACAAAATGTATATAAAAGATTAAATGGGTATTACAAAGTAACTTAAATGTATAAATTTAGTTTAGGTAATAGAAGTATTATGAATGAAAATAGAGTAAAATAGTGATTGGTTGAATATTGATAATTGCCACAGATTACAAAGTTAAGTTTTGGGTAAACCCAAATTAGTTGGTGCTGGATGAAAGTGATCCCAAATCCTGACCTATCACCATGGTAGCCAGACCACAGCAGGGTGGCATTTGCTTCTGCTTCCAAATTTCAAATTCAGTGATCTGAATTCTTAGTTGAGTGCTTTGAAATACAAAGGAAGAAGAGGTGTCAAGTTTGAGTGTGTGCTGTCAATGTATTTGTCTTTATTGCTATAAAATATGTCTACTCATGAAAGCCAGGAGCAAGCTTTAATATCTGAATAGTTGTTCCAATGAGGACTTCTGGGAAGTTTTAAGAATTTCGACCAGAAAGAAGTCAGCATTCTTAATGGTCTCTAAAGCAATATATATAAATGAGAGAGAGAGAGAGAGAAAGGAGATACAGAGACACAGTGAGACAGATATTTGCATGCCTTCACGTGCGTGCGTGTGTGTGCATGTGTGTGTACACGCATGCCCATGCATGGCTAGGGAATTGAATCTGGGCCAACAGGAAGTGTCTTTAACCACTGAGCAATCTCCCCAGCCCCTGGATAGGTTATACTTTAACTGCTCAGGAATTATTTCTAAACATTATCACTTATGGTTCTGGGAGCTATGGAGAAAAGATGTCCTTTTCATTGCTTTCTGTGTGTAGCATTTACAGTGACATAGAAAAGCCCATCATTAGGACAGTTGTGTTAAGCTTATGGTACTCACCATCACTGCAAGTTTTAATGGTGTAAGTGAACTTTCCGTTTGCAAATTGCAGATGAAATGGGGGAGGGGAGTGCTTACCTCCCACACTGGGCATTCCAACAGCTGACTTACCATGAACACTTTTATGACGTAGCTCAGCTCATCCTCCACTGTCACCAGAACGATGAATGGGAAGAAGGCAATGACGTAGATGAGGCTTCCAATGAGAGCTGCGATGTTGGTGTTGTTGAAGAAGACGCTGATGAGATAGCTCATGGCGATGACCGAGAAGCTGTAGTCCGAGAAGTACAGGAACAAGATGAACCCATTTGTTTTCGGAAGAATGTTGCCAAACTTGAGTATAACGATGAGGATTGCGATGGTGACCAGTAAAAATCCCACGCTCTCTATGAGCCAGGCGAAGAAATGGCTGCAGGAGTTCACACCCATCATCTTCATGTACTGCAAGAAGGAGACAGTATTAGGCGCTTCCCAAGCTCATTGGTTGCTTATCGTAATTATCTTTGTATCGTGAGAAAACGTTCAAGGCTCTTCATCTGTGTGCAGCTGTGCATCCTATTTATCCATGCAAGCAAGTACTATCTGTGCTTACTCTGGAAATTATGGCTTTTTACACAGTCCATCTAAGATTGTAAGCTCCCAGTGTGCTGTCTTAATAAAATGAATAATGTTGACAGTGAAGACATTTTAAAAATTAAAAAAATTGTGCTTCTAGTGCTGAGAATAGATCTCATTGGTAAAGCATGTACATAGCATGCAGAGGTCTTTAGTTCCATCTCTAGCAACATACACACACATGTTCTATTTTAAAGCTGATAGTTAGCTGACACCTCTAGATTAAATTAATTATTTTTGTTTTGTTTTTTGAGGTAGGGTCTCGCTCTAGTCCAGGCTGACCTGGAATTCACTCTGTAGTCTCAGGTTGGCCTTGAACTCACGGCAATCCTCCTACCTCTCTCTGCCTTCCGAGTGCTGGGATTAAAGGCATGCGCCACCACGCCCGGCTAGATTAAATTAATTTAACATAGGACATTAAAACATTAAATTTTTGACATCACACACACAATTTTATAGCATGAACCTGACATTTAGACAAACATGAATATTTCAAGATTGTGAATACCATTTCTGCTCAATGTAGGGAGAGAAATAATAAAAATTCATACTGTAAAAATGTATCACATTCATGGTCAATCTATGTCAGTCCTGCCATCTTGTTTTACAAAAAGGCAATCATATATCCATAAAGAACTCAAGTATCTGAAATACTATGTACCTATCTGTCAATGGATATTCTGGGGTGATATCCTCAAGGTGAAGACATCCCCCATCAAGGTCTATTTGAACATTAATGCAAAAAACATTAATGACTGTAAACTTCCATGAACCATGGTTGTCTTAAATTTGATGCACATAGAGAGCTCTGGAGGAACCTGGATATCCCTGTTAATAGTTTTAAAAGCTCATGATTAAAGTTAAGCTTGTGAGTCTAATGTACCATGTAGTCTTTTCTCCTTTTTCTTTACATTTTTGCATGTATGTATATATGCATATGCATTTTCATATGTGTGTGGGTGATCATGTGTGTGCAGATGCTGATACATGTGTGTACATATGTGGAGGCCAGAGGTGGATTCAGGGTGTTTTCCTCTCCACTTTCTTCTTTGAGACTGGGTTCTCATGTAACCTAGCTCTCTCTGATTTGACTAGCTACCCAGTAAGCTGTAGGGATCCCCCTGTCTCTACCTCCCCAGGGCTGGCATTACAAGTTCACACCACCAGGTCCAGCCTTCTGGGTTCTGAACTCAGGTCCCTGTGGTTACTCACCAATCTGCCTGTCCATCCCTAATATTCCATTTTTTTAAAAAAAAAAGAACCAAAGAAATTTTTCATGAACAGCTTTCTAGTCCAGTATGTTTTACAGAGTAAGTAATCTCCAAAGCTCCCTCCTTAAACTTGTCCAAGAAAACAACACCAACATCAATAATCATAATAATGGCCGCACTGGGTATTTTGCTCTGAGAGAGAATATAGAAGATTTCACTTTCTGTTTTTTTGCAACTTATCACATTTGGAAACTCTGCTGCTCTTGTTGTTACCATGGAGACTGCTACCTGCCTGCCAACAATCTAAGCAGCGGGCCTTAAGCTAATCACCACGGAGGAAAACTCTGCCCTCTCCCTCACCTTCTCTCCTCTCTGCTTCTCCCCTTCTCTGCTCCGTCCCCTCCCCAACCTATAGCTCCATAGAAGTGGGAGTGTGGGTCAGAGTACAAAAAATTACATAGAGCATAGATTCTCTATGGAAATTGCCCTCTAATAGCTAGATTTGCTATTATTGAAAACAAAATTACATTTTGATAGAAAAAAAGAGAGAGAGATTCACAGATCTTATTCCAAGATCAGGCACATGGAGGATGATATGGGCGGAGGCGCTAGATCTCTTCCAGAAATGCTTTCCAATGGCCCCACAGCCAGTTTGAGAAAATTATTGTGTCATTTTCACTGGCTGAACTCCATAGCACTTATCAATTCCAATATGATTATGGTATGCTCGCTCTTTTGATTTGCCCTTGGTATTGTTGGTATTTTGAGGTTTTGACTGAGTATAGGGATGATTATCATTAACTGGGACAGATATGAAACCATGTAACTAAGGCACTTAATTTTATGTGGCCTATAGAAAAAAACCTTTCCCACTGCAATGTTATCAGTAAAAGATAATGTCAGTATATTTAACAAGGTGAATAGCAAATATCTAGGCGCTATCTAGGCCATGAAATAATGCTTTGTCATGTACACAGACATGTTGTTCCTCCCTAATGATTGCTAAGTCCAGGATAAGACCTTATATATCATAGACTTGCTAAAAGATAATTTGGAAAGCTAGAAGACTAAAAGTAGATCCTTATCACAACAAATTTGAAAGCTTTGAGACTCAAGGTGGGATTCCTATTCCTAAGAGCTGATAAAATTCAAGACTAGGGCTGGAGAGATGGCTCAATGATTAAGAGCACTTCCTGTGCAAACAGAGGAGGCCTGAAAGACCACTTGAGTTTGATCCCAGGACCCACATAAATGGTTGGGTATGATCATATATGTCTGTAACCTCGGTCCCATGGGGAAAACAGAGACCAGAGATGCATGGAGCTCATGGAAAAAAATCAATCAAACAAACAAACAAACAAAATAAACAGCCAAATCTGGGATTAGCAAGAGACTCTAGTCACTGCAGGAGAGCTCATGGGATACATATACATGCATACAGCATACACACACACAATACACACAAGGAATGCACACACACGCACACACACATGCGCGAGCACACACACGCATGCACGCACATGCGCACATGCACACGCACAAGCAAAAAATATTTCAAGATGAATTATTTTGCTTTTTATTGAGACAGGCTGAGTTGGGTGCTTCCAAAAGTGTTTACTATTGAGCATTCTAGTTTGAAACTTCAGTGTTAAAGTTTAGAACTTTCTGCCATGAGACCAGCTGTTCTTCCTAAGAGCCAAGAGCAACGAGATCGTGTAAATTGTCTATAAATTGTCTAGAGTTGCCGCCAACTTTATGGTACCTAACAAAACTTGCTGAGGTAAGAAGGCCCACAGAATGGCTGGCTGCTTTGTCTCCAATGCCTTGCATTCTCTTCAGAGTGACAGATGCCACATGCAGCTTTGCCCTCCAAGACTCACTCAGGAACGTATAAAATTTTTTGAAAGAACTCACAGATATCTTTGGTTAGCTGCCTAAACTGAGAAAAACTTTAACATTCTGTCTCCAACTATAAATAAAAACTGAAAACCCAAGAATAAGCTTTCAGATAAAATAGATAAAGCTAGCCCACAAAACAGAAAAATAATTTAAAAGTACTCCTCTCTGTGCTATAAAATTTTCAGCATTTTATAGTGGCTACATTTTAATTGTTGAAAGCAAGCAATGTAGAACAAAACACAACTAAAGGGCATTTTAATATGGTGTTTTAACTCCAGATTTAATTTCAAAAATAGTCATATTGGATATTAATATTTGTGCTATTTTCAAAGGTAAGAAAATTCATTAGAGGCATGCTGTAATAGGGTCAAAGATTAATGGTCTCATTGAGATAGGAACTAAATGGGTTTTCTTGCCCAGACTTTAGAATAATTACAGAAAGCAAGAAGAAAAATATTGATTTGCTTTACCTTTTGAGTTAATTTGAATGATAAAGACACCGGGAATGGAGTTTTGTACCTTAACTGAATATAAAGTAATGATATTTAAAAAGTGATTCAGGGAGCAGGAAGATGGCTTAGTGGTTCAAAGTGCCTGTTGTGCAAGCCTCAGGACTAGAGTTTACATCCTCAGAACTCACATAAATCTGTCCCTGGTGGTGTTTGTGGCTGTAATCCCAATGTTCCCATGGTGAAGATAGGCTGAGTCAGGACAATCCCAGAATACACAGTTCAGCTAGTCTGGTGTTTGCGGCAGCAAAAAGGAAGAGAAACCCTGCCTCAAATAAGGTGGAAGGTGAGGATCCACACTCTGAGGTTGTCTTCTGACCACAAGCATGCTCTGGTATGCTCACACCCCTATATACATCACACACACACACACACACACACACACACACACACACACACACACACAATGACTGCAAATGTCTGGTAATCTAAGAGGTACTCCTCATCCATCTCAAAAGCTCTCAAAAGATTATGGTATTACAAGAATTCAGTAATGGTATGGGAAAGGATTGGTTAGATACCCAGGTTCAAGTTCCTGGTAAGTAACTAGGTCCATAGTCTTCAGCAGGCTTCACCCTTCCCATCTTTGAAAAGGAGGTAGATGGCTGAGCTGGAGACTCAGCGGACATTATACTCATGCCACACTTTCTTCTCCCACCAATGCATTACCCTGGTATGTTATGTTATATTCATTTGAGTCTAGGGCATCATTTAGTTTAGGTTGGAAAATTAACTTGCATGCCACTCAGAAAGAAAAGTCACTTCCAAGTAAGTCATAATACCCTATAAATACATCCTAATTCTGATGCTTTAAAGACAGAGAGATCTCTAGATGTTAAAATGGAGAAAACAGAGATGATAAGCATATCTGAGTGTCCTCTGCTCTGCCATGTCTGTATTCTGGAAATGTGGTGCTGAGTGTAGTCCCGATAAAGAGGCTCAGCTCAGGGACTGGCCGAGGTGAACACGGCAGTCAGAATTGGAAGTCTCAAAGCCCTGTCCACTAGAGTTCAGCGAATTTTTTTTCCAATTAGGTGATTTGGACCCAAGGTCACCTGGTTCAAATGCGAAGGTGGAAGCCTACTCAATGAACACATCAAGCTGCCACCCAGAACTAGCTCACCGCGCAAAGTATGTCTCCTTTATTCAGTTGAGAAGTAGCTATATCATCCTTTCATAGTTTTGGGATTGATACATTCAAAGCGCATTACGTTCTTGTTTTTTAAAATTAGATGCTGCTTTATCTTTACTTAATTTTATCTTTCTAGTTGGCATACAGAGAAGGGTGAAAGGACATTTGAGACATGGAAACAGAGTGAGGGAAATATTGGAGACTGGGACGATGGAAGAGTGGGGGACTAGGGAGAGGAGGCGGCATGAGAATAAACTAAAATAAACTTTTTGAAAATGCTAGAGCTTTGTGTTAGAACACAAAACAATGTGCCACGTGAAATGCATATGTTTACGCACATGCACACACATCTGTATGTATAGACACACATGCATACTTAGGTTTACTGTTTCTAGTTCAAGTCATATGTGTAAGGTGGATATCTATTGTGAAGTAGAAAACAGATCAGTTTCTATCATAGTTTTGTACTTCAGAGTTTCCCTTAGATCTATACAAATTTTCTTCTGAGGACCCAAAGGAGCCCAAAAAATAGATATAAAATAGGATCTTGCAACCAAGTTCAGGTCCAAAGTGCGTGTTCAAGTTTCCAAACTGCAATTGGCAAACTATTGCTTATGGTTGTGAATCTAGCAAGGCTCAAATCACCCACGCACTTTACTAAATTGTAACTGAAATATAAAAATACAGCTATGGAGATCATCCAGCATTCAAACATGGAGTAAGACACCAGATTCAACCACAGGCACGGCCTGTGGCCTCACCCTGAACTAACAAAAATATGAAGTAGTGACTTGTGTCTTGCAAGGAGAAATAATCAGTTACCTTGAAGACCTGACAAGGAATGTCTAAGAAGTACAAGTGAGGTACTTTTTACAGTGCAACCAGTTATACTAACTTCATTATTTCAGATTTCCAGCCAGATCTCACAATAATTATAGTGCCCAGGTTTTGAAATATTTCTATTTTCTTCCCATTCCACAAGTGAGGAGAAGAAAGGACTCAGTACATGATGAGCAGATAAAATAATTTCTACTTAAATGCAATCTAACTACTACAAAATGCTTTATCATAAATTCTGAAAAGTATCATATTTTGGATATGGGGTCAAAAATAACATGTCCACGAAGAGCACGTGCTTTTATACTCAAGTCCCGTCTTCCAATCAGTAGCATAACTTCCAATTCTTCATTTCCACAAACTAGGAGTGATTAGGAAATGGAGAAGGGGATAACTGGAGACCAGGTATACTGGAAAGAGAATTTCTTCTTAGGATATAAAATAAGCCATATCTCTCTCTCTCTGTGTGCTGATACCTGTATCTCTAATAAATTTTAGTTACTATGCCCACACACTTTCTGTCTTACTATTATTATTGTCAATATTTAAATTTTCCTACATCCTATAGGTAATTTCTTGAGCAAAAAAATTATTGTGAGGGTGATAATTATACACATATTTTATTCAAAATCATTCAGATTTTGTCTCTTCTAAAGTACCGACTCTTACGCCACTCTTTGAGAAAACAAAATAAAACTGCTTTTGTGATTTGTAAAGTGTTTGTCTTCTGATCTAATTCACAAGGTGTGGGTGATGCTTTCTGAGTTTGTATAGGCATGATGAAAATCACAGTAATTAACTGTTCTAGGAATAGGATTTATTCATAAGAAGAAAAGACCTTCAACATACCTCATGAAGTCGGAGGTCTTTCTCATAAACAAGCTTTTTCACGAAAGCTGCTATAAATACAACCCAGGCAACCATGAGCACAATCGGAAGAGAGTAAGACACACTGGTGAGAAAGCTGTAGAACAGAAACAAAAAACTCCAGTGAGCAGAAGGAATGCTGCCCCAGCAGGTTGCAATAGAGAAACAGCACACCCCCGTTGTATTAACGTTACACTCCCATCAGGACTTGCTACTCTTGTCCTATGGCTTATGAAGTGGGGTACTGACTTCACAGTGAACCCATCATTTGGTATAATGGTACCAGAGAGGACCTAAAGAGGATGGTTAAAGCAAATGGATATATTGTTCAAGGGGTGTGTGTGTGTGTGTGTGTGTGTGTGTGTGTGTGTGTGTGCCCTGGCTGGAAAAATAATTATTATATTGATATAATTACCAGAACAAAACTCATCACTATAAGGTAAATTTTGATCTAAGAGGCAGATTTAAAATTAATTGATGGTTGGTTTACTTATATAAATATAATAGCTTCCAAAATGACTGTATTCATCTTCTCGAAGGTAGTACCTGGTTACCATTAAACTAAATTTTCCAAAATGAAATTATATGAGATACAAAGCATTTGATTTAAAATGCCAAGAATTTGGATCCCTCAATTGAATCCAAAAGGAGGTTTCATAAATGGTGTAGAAATGTACTTTTTTTTATTGATGTGCTTAACTAGAGAGTCTTTGGAAGACCTCATCTATTCCCAAATGTGTTCCTGAGGGGCGAGCCCATAGTGAATGAAAGTTCAAACTCAGTGGTTCTCAAACCTGACCATGAATCAGAAACATCCCAAAAGTTATTCAAACACAGATTCCTGGGCACCACCCATAAGCTTTGGATTCCTTGTATATGGGGGAGGGCCAGCAACTTAGTGGTGTGAACAACTTCCCAGGGTGCTGGGGCTGCTGGAGTCCAGGGAGTTGAACTTCTGACAGTCACAGCCCTTCTATTGGTTGAGGCAAACACTGTCATTCTCAATGAAACTCTACACTGATCTGTTTTGTACTTGGGACTGTTCAGAATAAAAGTGCCAAGGTCATTCCCTTTTATTCCGCAAGAATAAAGAATTACCTCCAAGATCCCTGAGAAAAATGTAACTATTAATGGGGCATGATGTCACTATCATTTCTTGTCACTCTGGTGTGCAGACATGTGTCAGCAACAGAGAGATGGACGCTTTGGAGTGGAGGAGCCCTGGAGCTGGGACACCAGTCCTTTGTTTCCCGGGGAACTGGCCTGGGTCAGCATTTCTATCACATTTCTTGAATGAATTCCATCTTGAACTAGATCCAGCTTTGATGCAGTTTCTGCTCTAGAATTAGCAAAGGCCCTCACTGACTAATTCACAAGTCTCCTGTAATGTTTCTTCCAAGTGATTGTGTATTTTAGGGTTAGTCTACTATTGAAAAATGTGGGTCTGGTATCGAATCAGCTAAATATTTCAAGTTAATCACACTTTCTGGATTTCAGTTTCACCTGGAAAGTATAAACAATATTTGCTCTCATTTAACTTGAGAGGTTTGCTGGGCAAAGTAACTGAAGCCATAGATGGGAAAATATTATGTATCTAACAAAGTGCTTACACGTGTGTGCAAGGCCTTTGGAGCTTATGAAGAATGCAGGGTGTTAGTTTTATTCTTCATAAAACATCCAGGCATGCGCAGCATATGATCAAAGGGTGGGGATGATGTTCCCTCTCACTTAGTTTGTCTGAAGGAGTGAGCAGAAGCAAGAGTGTAAACTTACTTGTCCTTCATGAAGCAGGGATATGGAACGGCTTGAACCTGGACAGCAATTTCTTGGGAGTTCCTTCCTGTCTGCAATTCGACGATAGCTCTTTCAATGCTGTCCTGTAAGTAAATGAAAGCCCTGCTGTAGATCTGGTTGTGCGATGGAGAATTGTGGGGTCCTGGAGCCCAAATCTTGGTTCTAAGGCTTTTGGTAGTCTGGGCCGTCTTCAGACTCATGCGGATGGTGTATTTCACAATGGGAGGAAGAAAGACGTTTTCAGAGTCATAGCCTCGGTACTGGCTTCTGTTCGATGGAAGCTTAAAAATAACACCTAAAAATAAAACAGCAACCACAGCAGAATGGTTACTTTATGGGAGCCATTACTCATTGTGCAGAGGGGACACCAAGGGGTGGCCAGTCAGTTGAGTTGGTAAAGTGCCAGCGGTAAAAACAGACTCCTGATTTATACAGAAGAAGGCTAAAGGAGGGGTCAACCTCAGAGACTCAACACTGGAGTTTAGCAATCAAATCGCCAGCTAAATGGCTAAATTAAATAGCTCACGCTAAGCCACTTACTCAAATTACAAAAAAAAATGCCAGCCTACTTTTATTTTTAAAATTATTTTATTTATTTACAAGTAGAGAAAGAGAGAGAGAGAGAGAGAGAGAGAGAGAGAAGAGAGACAGAGAGAATGGCTGTGCCAGGGCCTCCAGCAGCTGCAAACAAACTCCAAATGCATGTGCCACTTTGTGCATCTGGCTTTAAGTAGGTACTGGGGAATTGAACTTGGGTCTTTAGGCTTTTCAGGCAACTGCCTTAACCACTGAACAATCTCTCTATTCCCTCCCACTTTTTGAAAAATATTTTATTTAATCATTTTCAAGGAGAGAGACAGAGAGAGAGAGAGAGAGAGAGAGAGAGAGAGAGAGAGCGCGTGCGCACCAGGGCCACCACCTTGTGGTTCTGGCTTATGTGGGTCCTGGGGAATTGAACCGGGGCCTTAGGCACTGGAGGCAAGTGCCTTAACCACTGAGTCATCTCTCCAGTCCCTCCCACTTTTAAAGGAATAATCTTGACATTATGAGGGTGGGCTGAACTTCACCCTTTAGCTACTTATACTCATCATTCTTAATTTTAACTGTGCCCATGAGATGAGTCATGTGCAGAAGGCTCCTTGTGCTTGGACACACAGCTGGTTCCCTACATGCAAGGTTCTCATTTGTAGGGACATCAGAAAAGGTAGTGAGCTCTGGACTACTTTTCTGAGTTCTGGATGAAAGAGGTAAGGGAAGAATTTGATCAATTTTAGTATAAAGAGAAGCTGGAAGCCGAACAGAATAGCACTTACTTCCAAAAAGCTCATTGCTTTTGTAGAGCCTTTCAGCCTTGATCTCCATTTCCTCTATGGTGTCTGCTGCCTCTATTCGGTCATATAATACACAGGAGGAAATGTTCACCGTCAGGGAAGACAGGGTGTTAAGCTGATCAATGATGTCAATGTTGTTCTCCAATTTCAACCTGAGACTGTCTAAAGATACAAGGTGAAAGAGAGAAAAATATATTATTATCGTTATTGTAATAGAAGACAAAATATGGATTTTGAGCAAATAGTAAACATTAAACAAGATAATAATTAACGAGATGCCATAGAATATACCTTTCAAGTACCTAGCGCTCTATACATAGGCAAATGTGTCCAGTTCTCTGGTCTTTTTGGTGAATGTTAAGCTAGTTATGAATACAATAAATTCAGGAATGATACAAGATAATTCAAACATATGTTCTACCACAAGTCAAATAGCAAAGGACAAATGATAACTATATTTTTTAAAATTGTTCACATATTAGCTAAGAAAACATAACTGGATATATTTTTTAATAAGCTAAAAACAAACCTCCTTTGGACAAGGACTCCGAATATATAAATTGAAACAAAGAAGAGACTATGCAGAATACAGAGAAGTAATAAGTTATTCCATCCTCCCCACTAAGCTATAGTAAAGAAACCCTTGAACACTTGAGGATCTATTCTACATAGTTGGAACTCTCTAATGCTGCAATTACAGCTCGGTGTGTGCCTAGCACACACAAGGTCCTGGATTTGATTCTTAATACCACCAGAATAAATAAATAAATCATATGACTCGTCTCTATTGATGACATCTGTATTAATCTAAACAAAATGATCAAGATTTAATTTTAGGTAATTACTCTGAAAGAAAGAGGGTTTAATTGCTCTTCGATTTCGCGATGCCTTCTGAGGAAATCAGTAGGGACAAAGGGTAAATGGGAAATTGCTAGTTAACAAATCATTTGGCCAATTAAATTTTTACTAACTTCTTCATCATGAATACTGAGAAAGTTGAGGGTCCTAAATCCTCTCAGAAGCAAGCATGTTGCTAATGTTACTTCACACAGGGCCACAGCTTAAGTGCATTTTTCATTAGCATTTGAAATGAAATCTTATACTTGATGTAGAGGCTGGGAGGGGAGGGATAAATCGAGGTTGAACAGTGGTCTCCTGGAGCCATGGGAAACCAGCAAGATACTGAAGGGTTCTTGAGAGACGCTGCTAGACAGATTCAAAGAAATGGGGCGTCAGCTGTACCAGCCAAGTTCAAACTCTGTTCTTAGATCCTGAGTTATATATGTAATTATAATGCAAGTCTCCTTGCTATCTTCCTTCCTTCCTCTCTCTCCTTCTCTGCTTTCTTTCTTTGGGTTTTGAAGACCAAGTCCAGGGCCTCAAGCATGCAATGCTCACTACTGTATTTACTGGGATCTGAGTTGAAATTCTAAGCTTCCCCTGCTATTTTAAAAGTTAGGAATGATAAATTATATATAAGCCCTTTATATTTGATCCCTGAGATTTTTATCAAATAGTCTGTTACCCAAATGATGATACTTTTAGAAAATAAATCTTTTCAATCTTCCTTTACCCAAATTAAATCGACTAACATAAAATACCTACCAGTCTATACCATGCAGCTATCTCCAAACATAGACATAATACCTCTCCACTGGCTTACTACCCAAATCCTTTATGTCTCAGAGATGCTGGGAAGGAGGAGGGGCGTGTGCTCTGCTGCTCTCAATCCCTTCCTCATCCTGGTGGTTGCATAGCAACAGTGCATCAGACACAGCCTCAATTAGATGTCTTGCATCCATTAGGGAGGTGGGGACGTGGCCGAGGGAAGGCAGAGTGCAGACAGCTTCCTTTGATCCCGTGCTCCCTTTAAATGACCATGAGAGGAAGACCCAACCTGGATCCTGATTTAGCTTTATTTTCATTTCAGTCTCCAACATTTGCCTTTCTTTTGTGCTTCCTAACCCTAACCTCTTCCAATTACATTCTGGTTTAGCCAAGTACTACCAAGGTCAATGGAGATCAAATGTTAAATGCCACCAAAAATAAATCATTTCATCCTCCCATATGCATAGTGAGTTATTGAGTTAAAAGCTTTTTTTTAAAGAGTGCTATCTTATGTCTACTTGCCTACCTATGGTTAATTCAATAGCTACATTTAAATTTGCATATATTGCTGTAAGGTTATTGAAACTAGCTGTAATTAGGGAGTGTTCAAATAATCATTACAACTTCTAATTAACACAGAATATGGAGGGTATGGTTTTTCTTGAGAGGAACTAAATACAGAAGGGAAAGACGTTCTCAGTATTTTTTGCCTGTCCACCATGATGGGTGAACGTTCCACGGAACCAGACTCACCCAGGTCATCTATCTGTTTCAGGAGCTCCACAGCATCGAGTCCCACCGAGAATTTCACAAAAACTTGCACAAAGGGATTCCTTAGCGTATTCTGGAAATTAATACCAGACATCAGTTCCGTGCAATAAGGAAAACACATTTGATCATCACCACAGTAGAGTGGAGTAACCTGCCTGGGCGTTGTGAAAGCCTCTCCTTGCAAAGACTTCTGACAAATCTTTAAAACACTCACTGACACACATGAAAGGCTGAGCTTTTGACCGGACCACAAACTGGTCAGATTTCCCAGTGTGCCCAGAGGACCATCATTCTCAACATCAGGAAACTGTAATTTTCCTCATTGCCATTATATCATTTCTTTTAAAACATATACTGTAAATAATGTGGTGCATGCTTGAATAGCATGCCTGAGGCAAATAGAAGCAAATCTTGCTAATCACAATGTCTAAACAGAATTTGACCTAATACTTTTCAAAGGAATGTGCACTGTGATGTCAAATTTTAACTGCACCAGAGTGAATGAGTCTCAGGAGTATGTGAGAGGTGGTTACATTTTGAAGGAATCAATTTATTTGAACATTTTTTCAGGTATAATATCTTTTACTTCTTTACATGGACTTTACTTAGACATTTTTAATGACAACACCTTATATACACTATGTTAAAATAAATTAGAAGTTTGGTAACACATATATTATATATTTAAACTAAAAATCCCCCAAGTTTAATGCTCTCCAAAATATTAGTATGTTAGGAGTTAGTTCTATTTCACTTAAGAGAGAAAAGCATAATCTAAAGAAGCGAAATAAATGCCTTAAGCATTTTAGAGTATTTTATTTTTGAAAAATTGATGTACATCTCAAGTGCAGGCCAATTTGTACCATGTCTTATCTCTGAGTTACAGAACAAGAGGGGAGGGTGGTTATAAATGTAATTGACAAATTAGTTATCCTGAACTCCATCTCTGGAGTGGAGGTTAGTATAATTTGTTCAATATGAATGCTCAGTTACTACTTTCACATTAAAGGTGATTAAAATCTCAAATAATTATAATTTCTACCAAGGCGAATGACCGAATGATCTCATACCTGGAGCATTGGAATTGTCTGGTTCAGCAGATGAAAGGAATTCATGAAAATTGGTGACTTATCCATCCACTCTTGAGATTTTTCTCTTAATTCCGCCAGCTGCCTCAAAGTTACATTGGACTTAACAACAAAGAAACAAAACAGATGGGGTCTATTAGCATTTTTCATATATTTTTAAATTACAAGATTATTTTATAATCTTTTTTTAAAAATAGTATTAGAGGTAGAGTTAGTTAAAAAATACTGTCAGAAATTTCCTATGTAGTCAAGGTTTTAAGTGACAGCTTTTAAAAAGTTTAAAATCATTTAGAAAATTCTGGGAAGGTTAGGGCTTGATTCATATCCACACTGAATTTACAAATCAAATGCAAGCCTACCTTGGATTTCTCGTATGTTTTTATTTTTACCAGTGATACCTATCACTTTGCTGCTAACAACATACAAGTTCTAAGACATAGGGAAGAGATTCTTCTATTTTGACAAACTGCTTATATTAGCATGCAAAATATTTTATGTACTTTTTATATTAGCATGCCAAGAGTATTTTTATATACTGTTGGTGGAAATATACATTACACTTCTTTGCAGAAGCAATCTGATATGAGCCAATGAAATAAAATAGAGATAGGCCTAGAGGTACATGCCTATAACCCCAGAATCTAAGAGGTTATAGGCCGAGAGTTCAAGACCAGCCTGGGTTACAAAGTAAGACTTTGTCTCAAACCAATTAAAAAATAAAATAAAATATCCTTCATTTCCCAATCCTGAACATTATTCTCACTGAAATAAAATACCACTATATAAAATCATATACACAAGTTTATTGGTGGCCGTATTCTTTACATCAATGGAAAAACAAACACGTGAGACGAAATGAATCCCCAACAACTGAGAATCAGATAAGCAAATTTCATGTTATAAAAATATTTGTAATCCTTAAAAAGAATGATTCAAATTGAGCTATGCCTTTAATCCCACTACTCAGAAGGCTGAGGTAAGAGGATCACTGCGAGTTTAAGGCCAGCTTGGACTACAGAGGGAGTTCTAAGTCAGCCTGGGCTCCAATGAGACCTGGCCTCAAAAAAAAAAAAAAAAAAAAAAAAAAAAAAAA
>PVHP010000852.1:0-28948 GCA_004024765.1 Zapus hudsonius | reverse complement strand
GACATGTATTTGAATGTGAACATACATTAATTTACCTGAAGAGTGAAATGAAGAGAACAGAAAGAGGGGAGGTGAGAACCAATCACAGAAAGGGAGAGGAACCTGACCTGAGAAAGCAAGCATGATGTCATTCTTGTGAAATTGTCAGAGTGTTTTGGCAGTAAAGCAAATAAAGTATGAAATAGCAGATGTTCAAAGCAAGAATCTTCCTATGGATGCTCGAACTCCTCCTGCCTCAATCTCTCATGCTGAGATTATGGGCAAACTTCCACATACCTGACATAAAGCTAAATTTAATAATAGCTTTTATTTTTATTTTATTTTATTATTTTACGGTCAGCATTGGGAACCCAGCCAGGGCCTTCTGCATGGTAGACAAGCACTATATCACTGAGCTCCATTCCCACCCTTAAAGCCAATTTGAAAAGTGAAGAGACTTGTTGGTTAAATGATGGATGTGGTGAGAAAGTTCTTATTAGTGTTGTTTTGCTCTGTCTTTGTCATCGCTACAGATATGATGTGCTAAATTACATAACCAAGTATGAAGCCTAGAATCTATATGTTAGGGATTCCTTTTGTTCGTACAAAGTTATGTAATCACCCAAAATTTCTTTTCAAGGATGACTTTCTCTTATTTCCTTTGAAAGTTAGACTGAGAAAATTAGAAAAGTCTGTGGTCTTACTGTAATTAACCTCATTCTCAAGTGCCAACCAAGGTGGTTTATGTTTCCTCAAGCAGCTACTGCCCAATGAATGGGTCTATGCCCCATACCACACTTAACTATTTGGGGCCAAGGTAGAAAATCAAGAGCTTAAGAAAGCCAAGGGAAACTGTAAGAGTAGACAAGACACAAAGAAATCAGAGCCAGCTAAAATAAACTTGGAAAATGACAACTTTAAAAAAGCTTACTACTCAAAGTAAAAACACGAAGTTATTTAATATTCAAACCTTTTCCATAATGGCCTGGGTAACTGGATTATGTGGTGCATATAAAATCTTTCCCAACAACATTGGTTTCAAGAAAGCCCAAACCACAGGTCCAGCGGGCATGTTAATGATATCCTTATAAAGGGAGAAGCAAAAAGGTGCTGGAAATAAAAAAGTGAAGCAAAGTCATTTAATAAATTCATTATATGCATAATCAGTATGCATTGATAATTATAAAATAAAAGAAAGCAAAATAATTATTAATAGGTGTATTTCAAATCTATTTCTTTATGGTAGTGATTATGATTATCATACACCCAAGTATATGCCTTAGCACTTTTTATCTATTAACAGATGCACAGCATCTGGTCCAAAGTAAGAAAGTTTAACCTAAAAAGCAAACCCAGAGTAAACGATGGCATTTTGCCAAGAGGAGAGAGACTGGAAGCCATATTTCAGAATTGCTTCCAACAGATGCATTTCACCAAACTTTAATACATTTAATCGTGCCATTAGGATAGAACCAAATACATAAAGGCATTCACTCGACATTTGTGAACGAATGAACAAGAAGATGAAGAAATGAGTAGATCCAACTGTGACCAACACTAAACAAACATCCATATATTACTTGGAAGAGCTCCACTGATCACGTTTTGCATCTCAAAGTTTATAGATGGAGTAAACGGCTCTGATGTGCTCCTAAATGTTTATAGCGCTGCTGTTTCATGCCAACCCATCGCATGTTATA
Source organism: Zapus hudsonius (assembly GCA_004024765.1). NCBI lineage: Eukaryota > Metazoa > Chordata > Mammalia > Rodentia > Dipodidae > Zapus > Zapus hudsonius. The sequence continues at coordinate 27,269 of PVHP010000852.1, read as the reverse complement.
TAAATCTCTAATGCTGGGAAGTTAGGAAAAAATATTAACCCAAATAAATTTAAGTCAAGTTTTTCTATTTTCTATTGGCAAGGAAGGCACGGTTATGACTGAGAAGTGCTTTGTCAATGGCAGGCTGCTTATATGACAGGGTCGCACGTGATCACAGCACCTAATGAGCTCCATCTTTCCATGATGTCACCCAATGACGAAACCATCTAACGATGCATTTCTCAGAACATATTCCTACCACTGACTGTACAGTGTGTGTGGTTCAGAGAACCCGGCAGCTCCGAGACTTCCACGCTCAGTGACCTTGGCCAAGGTCCTCAGAGTCTTTAAACCCTTCTTCCTCTAACATGGACTAGGCTAGATCTTACCTCACGGGGCTGTTGTGAAGAAAGCATGAGTTTACATTAAACACAAACACACACACACACACACACACACACACACACACACACACATGCCTGACATGCAATAGCATGTTTTCCAATTTTATCCTTGGGTATTATTAATACTTCATATACCAGGCAAAGCTATGACAGAATATGGAAATCTCTTCATGGTCACTGAGAAAAAGTCTCTTGCTTATTTCGAACATACTCACTGGCATTTAAGGGAATTCCGTATTTTTCAGCAACTTGCTCGTTAGTTAACTTGTGAGTTAGAAAATCCTTGGTGTGGTTGCCCTTGGATTTGTGGGAAGAGGGCAGCATGGAGGTGAGGTAGTCAGTGGTAATCCCTTGGGAGCACAGGGCTTGGGAGATGGTGCTGAAGGAACCCACGGGCGTGCTCATGCGGCTGCTTCTGTACATTACCTGCCAGACAGAAAGCCCAGGTTGAGTCACTTGACCTTGTTACAGGTGCCACAGAAAACACAGTAGAAAGGAAAAGTGACCATCCCTAGGGTACCCATAATTCCCATAATTCCATTAAAACACATATCTCGAACGTAAATACAGAATGATGAACTTCACCAACTTAAGTAGCAAATAATGTTGCTAGACTTAGGAGCGTTCTCTTCTAGGCAATTTTTTTTAAAGTACTAGGTTGGTCGCTGGATTTATTGTACCTAATCTTAAATAAAAGTCAGTATGACACGAAGAATTTTTCAGCCAGAACATTACTGAGCGACTTTTCTACCTGTGTTAATGGAACACTTCTGGGCAGATGCATTTGTCTCAGGGATCTCATTTTGTCCAGCAGCGGATGTGTGCCTGAAGCCAGTTGATTGAGAATCTCTTTCAGCCTTATGAAGAGTTCCATCATCTTTTCTACTGGCTTTTGATCTTTCCTAGGGAAAAACACCTAACAGAAAGAGAATAAAAATGAATAATGTATGTGGAGAAACCAGAACCTCATGCATTCTTGGTAAGCATACAAAGAGATACAGCCACTTTGGAAAACATTTTGAAAGTTTTCTAAACAGTTAAACATAAATTTACCATACAACCCAGCAATTCCATTCCTAGATAATTACTCAAGCAAAGTGAAAACATGGGCCCACACAAAGGTGGGACATTCATAACAGCTCTATTTACAAAAGCCAAAAGGTAAAAACAACACAAGTGAATATACAAAAATGTATATTTTAAAAATATTATATAATTAATATCGTTAAAATTATTGTTATTTATTGGAAATATAAATATAAGGAAATATAAAATATGGAATGCTTATACATGTTATAGTATGTATGAAATGGAAAAAATGTTGTACTAAGGGAACTGAAGAAGGAAACTCAAACATTTTATTTTCATTGAATACCACAAAAAGCAATTATATATTCTTTACTTTTAAAAACATTTTAATATTTATTCTTATCTTACTTAATTTGGCTGTTCATTATACAAAATTATTATGACACATTTCAAATTATAATAATATATATTTATTTTAATTCCTATTTTCAGATACATAATCAGAGTTGATAAAGCAATAATATTAGTTTCTTCATCTATAAAATGCACACGTTTACAATATATGATCTTTAATAAAGGTCTTGTTTGGGTTTCATCTTTCACAGTATCAGAGAACATGTATATGTAATTAAGTATTTTTATCTATCTATCTATCTATCTATCTATCTATCTATCTATCTATTTATTTATTTATCTGCTAGCAGCATGAGAGGAGAGACATACAGAGAGAATGGATGCACCAGGGCCTCCAGCCACTGCAAATTAACTCCAGATGCATGAGCCACCTTGTGCATCTGGCTTTACATGTGTATTAGGGAATTATACTTGGGTCATAAGGTTTTGCAGGGAAATGCCTTAACCACTGAGCAATCTCTCCAGCCCCGATTAAGTATTTTTATGCAAAACCAACATATAACATGCCTACCAACAGGAAATTGCCTTATACATGAAACATATAAAAAGACTCACCAATAGGGACTGGCCTTGTATGTGAAACGTATAAACATACTCACCAATAGGGACTAGCCTTGTATAGGAAACATATAAACATACCTGCCAATAGGGACTTGCCTTGTATGTGAAGTTGTAAATGTCCAAGTAGTGCAAAAGAGTCAGGCCAATGAGGTAGGACTGGTGGGATCTCTCAGGGAAAGACAGCCTGCAGAATTCCTCCATCGCATCATCCAGCTTGGGGTTGGTGTTATTGTCATCACAAGAATGCAACCAGAATATCTGAGAAAGAATCTGCCAGTTGGAGAAAGAAAAATATGTTAGCTGTCAGCCATTTTACTGTCATCTGTCCACTTTGAGAAGATGTTTGTGTTCTCTATATTTTAAAATATGATAATTTTCCCTGGGGAGCAAATACCATTTTATAAAGGACTAATTGCGATTAATAAACTACAGCCAACCTACAGTTCAATGGAAGGCATTAAAATGAGATGGGAAAAACGCAAGCAGGGACCTAGAATGTATCCCAGATTTAAACAACTGGGTGAATGAAGGTGCCAGGAAAGGTGGGGAACAGATTGGGGAATTGACTCAACTCAGGCTAATTTTAAGTATTTGCTCTGACTTGAATCCAAGTTATATGTTGTTTGGACAATTACCCAGTCACAGTCTTGCATCATGTACTTGACAGTGTCAGAGATATAAAGCGGTGATTTCCAAAGGAGAAAGGCTCTCAATCACACACTAATATGAGCCACTCATCCTGCACCATGTATACCCTGACGTAGGAAGGGTGCCAGTGGAAAGAAGGCTTCACCTGACTCACTAAATGGCAATGAAGAGGAAAAGCTATGAAATTAGAAGTTGTAGAGACTTTTTTCTTTTAAAAGTAGAATATACACCGTCTATTCATATAGTCTTGTTCATTAAGATGAGCCTGCATTTTAGAAGCCAACCTCCTGATTTCAAAAATGACATTTCAGGATCAAATGAGCAAAAGGAGAGCTCAGAAGGAAAAGGTGACCAAACAGTACAGGCCACTGCAAGAAGAAGAAAAGTGAAGGCTGACGTTTTAATTTCTGTATGGGGGAACCAATTCAAATGACACGAGGAACTTAAGTATCTTCTAGAGGAAGCCTGCAGGGCTCGTTAGGAACTTTATCTAATTTTGGAGAATAGCAGGGCTGTGTCTGGAAATGACACGCTCTGTCAGATGTACGTTTTGAGAAGACAAAGCCTTAAACTCTGCAGCTCTTTTGGAAAATTTCTCTGACACTTCCAAACAATGTACTTGGAAGAAGGACAAAAGATGAGGCATTTTGAGTGGAAAACCCTATTGTCAGCCTAAGAAGTAATATTATTCATTTCCACACCAAAAGAATGTTTACTACAACCACAAATTTACCCATAGTTTTATTGACCATCTATTGTATATACTAAATCTTGTATTGAGTCTTTTAAAAAGTAAAAGTGAATATACGTTTTTAGTTCAGTTGCAAGAGTAAATGTCCCTCATCTAGGCTATTGAAATTTGACTTAGGTTACCTTATAAGATGTCAGATAACGTGATTACAATAATGAAGACAATTAGGAAAGCACCATTGGTTTAAGAAAGACATATGAAAGGCAGGTGTGCTGGCTCATGCCTCAATCCCAGCACTAAGGAGGCAGAGATTGGAGGATCAAGTGAGCTCCAGGCCAACCTGAACTATTCCAGGTCAAAAAAAAAAAAAAGAAAGGAAGGAAGGAAGGAAGGAAGGAAAGGAAGGAGGGAGGGAGGGAAGAAGGAAGGAAGGATGAGAGAGAGAGAGACAAGGAAGGAAGGAAGGAAGGAAGGAAGGAAGGAAGGAAAGGGGAGGGGAGGGAAGGGAAGGAAATGGAAAGGAAAAGAAAAGAAAAAGAGGGCTGGGGAGATAGCTCGGCTGTTAAAGGAGCTTGCTTGGTTTGATTCCCCAGTACAGACATAGAGCCAGATGCATCAATTGTTGCATGTGTCTGGAGTTTATTTGCAGTACCAGGAGGCCCTGGTACACCCATATCAATATTCTCTCTCTCTCCTCACAAATAAATAATTTAAAATATTTTTAAAAAGAAAAAAGACAAGTAGGGGTAAAGGAGAGAAGAGAACAGAGTCATGAAGGATAAACAAACGTCGAAAGAAAGGAGCACAAGAATTAATACTGCTTCTCTTGTTGGTATGAGGACGCAGCTTTCATAGCGTGCCTAGATAATCCCAATGCACCCCCCCAAATTTAAAAAAAGTAAAGAAAATAAAAATCTCAGAATATCTCTTTAATCTTCATGCAAGAATCGGCTTTCTTCTAAAATAGGAGGACTAAAGAGGCTAGCCTTGTCTACATAGAGTTCAAGGCCAACCTGAACACCATAGTAAGACTCTTCTCTTAACCAAGCATGGTCTAGGAACATAGCTCAATGTAGGATCCTTGCCAAGCATGCACAAAACCCCGAGTTCGATCCCCAGCACCACAAAAATCAGTGGATTAAAAAAAAATGAAGATGGGAGACAGTGTAACAGCAGAACACGTACTTAACACCTTTGGCACCCCCACCAAAAGAGGAAACCATTAAAAATAGGAGGGGTAAATGAGTTTTCTATTTGTATAACCTACCATATAACTCATTAGAGTTGTTTAATAAAAAAAATTCGACCTCTTGTTCAGAAGGGGAGTGTGGAGGATGGACAGAGGGAGGCTGGGTGATGATGCTGACACAAGTGGGTAAGGATGTCCTAGGTCTCTACACAAAGTAAAATATACTTCCCAGCTATAGTTGACATGCTATTCTGCATATATATACACACATATAGATTATATATAGATAGGGATGATACAGATAGAGATAGAGATAAAATGTTACTTGAGTCAGGGTCTCACACTGTAGCCTAGGCTGGCCTTGAATGCCCAGCAGCACTCCAACCTTGGCCTCACAAATGTTCACACCCAGATGCAACAAGCAGCTCCATATTTCACCAAGAGCTAGAGAGAAAGGCAAAGGCTCCACATGCAAAGAAATGATAAATTCTCAGGTAGATGTGAATGGTAATTCCAAACTTGATCATCACACATCGCACTTGATACATGTATCAAGTTATACAGAATATCTTAAGCATATATAATTTTTAAGTGCCAATTAACAAGAAATTTAACTTTTTAATTAAAAATTAGGAAGACCTCTAGTTTTACCATTTGTGTGAAAAGTTGACCCTATTCCCATGCAACTTGTCAGTGTCTTACTGATAAGTATGTAAAAGCACTAAAATGTGACTCCAGTGCATGGAGTCTGGCTGCGTCATCGTATGAAATATGAGTCCACACCTCAGCTCTGTTGTCTGGGATAGGAATGGCTAGCAACTTGTCGATACTCGTATAGGACATCCCTGTGCTTCTCTTCAACTCTTCTTTCAGCTCTTCAACATTTTTAAACATTTCTATTAATTGACCTGCAAGAACACAAACACACACACACACAAAATTAACACATTGGTTGTAATGGCATTCTCTTTTTAGTTTAACTAACAGAGAACTTGTAGACTAAAGGTATGGAACATATATGCCTTGTCAGAAACAGATGTCTCCCCAGTTCTGGCAAACATTGCATCTTTAAGATCTATTTCTATCTGATTTAGACTTGTTCTTATTATGGTACCATTAGCTCAAGGTAACAGATTGCTCTAGGTTATAAATTTTCCTGAGGTGTCTACAACTCAAGGTTTATTCAAAGAAAATATGGTTTGTTCACAGACTTTGATCACATAATGCACTAAATAAATATCTCTCCATTTGATTTAAAACATCACACAGTCCATTCAATTGAAAACATTGGAAATGCTTTTTAAGTTAATATCACATGAAAGTGTCAATTTAGGAAAAGGCATGAGAAATCCACAGTGTAATACCACACAAGATTTTTCCTTAACTTTGCTCAACACTTTATAGCTTATAAAGGGTTTTCACAATCATTATCTAACTTTTAAATGGAATATGTTTAATTTTAAACTCTTTTTGGATGGGGATTATTAGAATAATTTTGTATCTGGGTCATTTGAGACACCATAAACAGCTTTGATTTTATTTCAGCAGATTTTAATCTTCGGTCTGAAAATTCCCTTTGGTTTCTTATACCTCGACGCATTCTTTATATTTAGACTTAGTGCCCTTTCAATTACGTGCTTGCCTGTTGTCTGAAATTCAGAGTGCCTGTATTTTCAGTATTTAGGTATTATGCAAAAAAGAAGAGTATAGCATGAAGCCTCGTGCTTGGAATGCTAATGGAAATTCTGACTTGAAATTTCAGCCAATAGTAGTGTAAACTTTTTATTTTTTTTAAAATCAAATTCTTCTCCCAGGAGCAAATAAATTTCATCCTTGCTCATGCAGTCAGCTGACATACTTTAAGATATCAGTAAACCAAAAGGTAAATGGCCTAACTAATTAAATTTTGAAAAAAAAATTGCTGTGCAATCAAACTTCTTCAGTTTCTTCTCTACTAATTCTCAATCAAGTGAGGTATCTTTTTCAACTTTTTCTTGGGGGGGGGGCTGGTTTGTATGTGTGCTGCAGCGTATGCAGAGGTCAGAGAAAAACCTCAAGATGTCCATCTTCTCCTTCCACCTTCCTTGAGGACAGGGTCTCTTTGTCTGCCATTGCATGTGCCAGGCTAGCTGGCCAGCTTCTGGGTTCTCCTGACTCTGTTTACTATTGTTGTAGGGCCATTGGGGTAACACACATGCACCACTTCACGTCCAGCTTTTTGCACGGGCAGGCTTACATGTAGGAAAGTGCCTTTCACTACCTGGCCCTCTTCTCAGCCTTGAGTGATCATTCGTAAGACTGCCATGTGTCAAAGCAGATAGAAAAGCAGGTTTGCTTGGGAACTTCCAGAAAGCCTTTATCTGCAGCTTGAGAAACAACTGCATCCTAGTAAGATCTCCCTTAAGGATGGACAGTGAGCGCAATGGGGAAGGAAGCAGCCAAAACAATGTATTATGAAAATGCCATAATGAAGCCTGCTATGTTGCAAGCTAGTTAAAAAATACTAAAAAATTTAAAACATGAAATAAACTAAATACCCGGCTGATCAGAAGTGCCAGCACTGTCATTCACATGCAGCATGGCCTCCACGGTCGGTATTAACTGTGTGATATTTTCCAAGGACTTCATTTGCAACACCTGTTCCAGGAGCCTGAAACAAAACAGAAGGAATTCATCCAGGCAAAGCAAGATTTTTGTTGTTTTTAAAATTACTGATATGTATGGAGAGAGAATGGGAGCGCCAGGGCCTCTAGGCACTGCATAGGAACGCCAGATGCATGCACCACCCTGTGTATCTGGCTCTATGTGGGTGCTGGGTAACTGAACCCAGGCTGCCAGGCCTTGAAAGCAAGTGTCTTTAACCACTAAGCAATCTCCCCAGGCCCCCATAACAATGATTTCATTAGGGATTTCACACAGGAAAAAGGCAGTGGGGAAACGTACCAGTCCATATTTAGGTTAATTTTGCTGGGATCTCCAGTCAGCAAGCCCCTCAGATTTTCAGATATGATATTGTCATGGGAGAAGAAGCCGGTCACAATGTCGGTGCCCAGCTCGGCTGCTTCAAGAAGCTGCACATGGAAGTCTCGGTCTTCACACAGATTCCCAAAGCTGGTGCTGGGCAGCTGGCACGATTTCTCTATGGAGCTAAAAGTTTCCGATTCACAGAGGAGGTCTGTCAGGTTTTGGAGCTGAGACAGCTTTCCAGAGAGGGAAGGAGGGGAAATGCATTAGTTACCTTAGTCTGCATAGTCAGTAGTAGAGAAGAAGCACAGAAATCGATTCTGCTGAAAACCATCTGCATCTGGCATTAACTTTATTACAAAGCATGGCTTTATGTTGAGTTTATTGTTTTCCTAAGAGTTTTGCAAAACATTGGGACCTATTAGACTTGTCTTTCTCAAGTATAGATTTATAGATTTTAAAAAAATTGACTTAATTAGGGTAAGAGCTTGGTTTTTATCCACTCTGAATCATAATCGTTTCAGCTAATTTTATATTTAACTCGTATTTTAAATTATGTGTAAGAGCTGGTAGAAGGCAGGCTTGGAAGATTAGGGATGGACAGGTAGCTTGGTGAGTAAATACAGGGACCTGAGTTCAGAACCCAGAAGGCTGGACCTGGTGGTGTGAACTTGTAATGCCAGCGCTGGGGAGGTAGAGACAGGGGGATCCCTACAGCTTATTGGGTAGCTAGACAAATCAGAGAGAGCTAGGTTACATGAAAAAGCAGGCTTCGTTTGAAACCTTTCAAAGATCTTATGCCTCCCACTCATTAATATGGCTATTATTTAAATTTTTAAAAAGAGGCAGAAAATAAAAGGTGTCGATGCACACATGGAGAATTATAACCTTTGTGCATTGCTGGTAGAAATGTAAAGTGGAAAATATCCTAAAAAATGGCACCTCCTCACAAAGTTAAAATAGAATTAGTATATAACTTCAGAATGCCACTTCTGGGTCACCACAGGGAATTTAAAACTGGATCTCAAAAAACTATTTGTGGGCTGGGGAAAGGGTTCAGCTGTTAGTCTTTGCTTGCAAAGCCTGCTGGACTGGGGTTCAAGTCATGAGCACACATGTAAAACCAAATGCACAAAGGGGTGCATGTGTCTTGAGTTATTTGCAGTGGCAAGAGGCCCTGAAGTACCCATCCTCTTCTCTCTCTCTCTCTGTTTCTCTCTCTCATAAATAACTAGAGATTTGCATACCAATTGTAATAGCAGTATTATTCATAATAATCAAGAGTTGGAAGCAGCAGATAAATGAATAAACAGAATGGAGATACATATGTGTATATACATATGTAAACACCCATATATACATATACATATACATATATATTATGAAGCCTCAAACAGGAAAGAACTACTTTCATGTGTCACAACATATCTAAATCTGGAGGATACAATGCTTTATGAGGAACTTAGAAGAGTCAATTGCATAGACATAGAAAGTCAAAAGGAGTCATGAGCTCCCAGGGCCTAGGAGAAAGTTATTTAATGGGAATATAATTTCAATTTTACATGATGAAAACTATTCTGGACATTGATTATAAAACATCAAATGAGCACAATTAATATGACCAAGCTGTACAGCTAACATGGTTATGATGTAAGTAGTACACTGTAGTATTTTATCACAATTAAAATACATTGACAAAAATATAAAAGGTTTAAGTTATAGCATTAGAATTGTATGTATTCTCATAAGGTTGTATTTAAAATACATTGGTATTACACCTTTTTTTTCAGTAGTGTCTGTATTTTTTCTGTCTTCTTATATATTGAAGAAAACTAAATGTATTTCTTCTATGGAATCAGTTAAAAGGCCTTAAAATCCTAAATGCTGAGAAGGGAAAATGGAAATCTAATGATTTTCTAAGCTACCAAATACATTCCTTTGTTGTGCACTACTCTTTATATCCTGAGGATATATCCCCAAGCCTTTGCCCCTAGGAGACAGATGCTAGTTTTACTGTACATGGAAACTACCCTAGAGCTATTCTTTTTAAAAAGGCAAAAGGCAAAAAACATATATTGGAACAATGTCTATAGAAGCAAATACATGTGTCATTTATTGCAGCTTGTTTTCCAATCTGAAGTTACATTTTGACAGAAGTGAAATATTTCATGGAATAAGCATAGGTTTGGGAATATTTCTTTTCCTGTATCAAATGAAAAAAGAACAATGATGTGTCCTTAATGAGCAGTTTATTGTAACTACATGAATACCACGGAGGTTAATAATTGATTATTTTTCATGTAAAAATTGCTGGCCTATTTTCCACTGTATTTATTAATATAATTGACTTCTGACTTTGAACTATCTAAAATGGCTCCAAATGCAGGACAATTCTACTTGCTGGTCATATTTCTTTTTAAGTATCTTTATTATGAATAAGTTTATACATTGTATGAGCAAATCTTATGCATTTGTCCCTGTTTCCCTCCCCTCTGTCTCCCACCCACTGGGGTCCTTCCTCGGTGCACATTCTGAATCTGTTCATAGGATAGGGGGTATGAACTGCACCTTGCTGGTCTTATTGCTGTGAGAAAATTTCCATTCTGGAATAGTTTCCAACTGAAACTACATGTCTGCCACACTATTCACGACTTCCATTTTTCAAATACAGATGTGAGTAAACCTCTGCATGACACCCTCCACTGTCCGTGCTTTTGGTGCTTTCTTAATAAAAGGAAAAATGCACTTGGCTCAATCTTTTTTTTCAATTTGATTTTTTGTTTATTTGATTGTTTTTTTGGTTTTTTTTGAGTGTGTAGTAAACATCAATGATTTTTACCCAGTAGAAACTACAATATATTTTTAATTGCAATTTTAATATCCAGGATAGAAGTCTTAACAGATTAACAATCCTTGATGGATGAAACAGAAAATATAGGAGAAATACTGAATATAGCCATACTGCTGAGGTAGAATCAATTATCTGAAATAAGAATACTTATTGGGCTGAATAGATGGAACACACTGAGAATCCCATCCATAGAGGAGAAGCGGAAAGGCTTTTAGCATTGGTCATAATTTACAGCCTTGTTCTATGAACGACACAGGTATTGCCCCATTCGAAGCTTCGTAGATCATTTACTGCAGCAAAATTTCAGTAAATCATGATTCTCCCTTGAAATGTGTCTGTTAGTGGAGCTCAATCCTTGTCATCCCAGCACCTGGGAGACAGAGGCAGGAGGAATGAGTTCCAGACCAACCTGGTCTCCAGAGTGAGCGCCAGGCCAGCCTGAGTTGTGGTGAGATCTTCTCTAAAGCAAGTAAAATACATGTCAACTTCAGATTAAAGACTTGCCAAAACCTCATGTGGAGGTCCCGTCTCCTTCCCAAGCAAAAGTTTGAGTTTGGATTGGTGTTTCCATTTCCAGCTATGATAGAACCCCTAATACCCAAGGATTTCTAAATGCATGTGAATCAGAATTCTAACTGACAAGAACATGAAGACGTTAAAACAGCATGGGCATAAAATGGTAAGCAGCAACTCTGCTCGGCTCTCGGTGGACCGGTGGAGGGTGAAAGGACCTATTTCATAATGTAAAGATGTTATAATAAATAGTATACTATCTGATGTTATCTGTCTTTCTGTCCAATACAAAAATATTTATTTTCTGCATAGCTTCCCAATCAGGAAGTTCTCTTTCCTACCAAAGGGACAACATAAAAGAGGATAAACCAGACAACAAAGGAGGAAAAGAACACAGAATCCCAAGAACAGAATGTACAAGGCGACAGCAGAAGGCTAAGAAATGAAGAAAGAGTGATCAATGAATGACAGGCAGTTTGGATGGTCTGACCTGCTGACTGAGGAATGCTGTGATAAGATCTGGGAGTGTGTATGCCCTAAATAACCAAGCGAGGGTACTGATTGGGCAAAGCAGAGGGGTTATAGCATCCCTGGTTATGTAACTGTGGAGCTTGTCTTCACTCTGGCAAGGAGCTGTGCTATTTTCCATATGTTGGACACAGTTGGGTGCCAGAGATACAAGAGTAAGGGGTTAGACCAGGTGATGGTCTTCATGGAGTGGGATTTAGGGCGGAATGGGTTCTGGCAACTTTAGAAAACGGCCATGCTTGCAATAAATGACAAGCGATTTTCTACCAAAGGCTAAGGATGATCGTGTCCTTCCATGGCTTCCAGAACCTTCAGTCATAATGTAACTCTCAAGGTAGCACTATGTTCAGACTGTCCATGATGTCAATTACTCTTGGGTCCATTCCCATCCCATTCATGTATGCGCTCCTGGCTATGTGGTTTCATATCCCAAGTGTGTCCTGTGTGCTTCCTGTGACCACCAAGTCACGGTCTGCACCAAGGAGTGTCCATCACTGCCGCTCGGCCTCACTTGGTCACACATTCATGAATCAAGTCTTGATCTCCTACTGTGTGCTGGCTTGTGGAGTTTTAGAGCTGAAGAAGGGCTTGTTTCATTGGCTTCTACACTAGCAAACAATCATCCCATATGCACGCCAGAGGATCGTAGCAATAATGAGTTCCAAAGACCAGAAAGCTCACGTCACTGGAGTTTTCTACTGACTGCCATGTGTCAATTTGACCTCCTGAACCCCTCATGCAGGCCTGCTCTTTCTTATTTTTGCTTCATTTCAAACATAGTACACTTAACCTCTCTTTGTGTAATTTTGGCCTTGTTCACATTCACAACATTCAGAATCAAGTTCAGACTGCTTGACTAAGAGCACATTTTAGGACCTGGGCTCAGCCTCGCTCCATAGCCTCCTCTCCTGCTTTTCCCATAGACATCTTCTACTCCATATGACTCCAGGTGACCTGCACCTGTCTTTCAGGTTCATGCCTTTGACTCTTACAAATATAAGTCTTCATGTCTGAGACGCATGATGCCTACACAGCCTTCAAGACTCAGAGGAAGTATAATCTCCTCTAGCCAAGCTCTTCTCTCCACCCCATCCCTTGCAATCCAGCTTAGATAATTCCTCATGCACGGAATCCTGTCTCTCTACATACCACACACTTCTCTATGGCACCATTACTCATCTGCCTTTCCATCTCCTCCTCTGGATTGATCATAAGCACTTTGGAGTTAGAGATCATGTCTCTAACTCCAAATAACTCCATTATAAGTAAATCAAGTAGTATGATGAAAGTGCAGATGATGGATGGAAAGAATCAATGGATAAATACCATAGAAGGACAGATGATAGTCATTATTCTGGCTGGGAAATGGGGCAAAGGTGATGTTTTTAAATTCTTCATTTTGGGCTGTGTGTAGTATTTGTGATGTGTGATATATGTACCTGTGTGTATAGATCACGTGTCCCATCCATGTGCATGTGGAGGTCAGTGGAGAACATTAATCATCCATGTATTTCCTTCCTTGAGATGGGTCTATCCCTCAACCTGGAGCTGCTGTCCACCAGCAATCCCTTGAGATTCTCCAGTGAGACTGTGGTTACAGATGTGCACGCAGCTTTTTACATGGGTTTTAGGGTGTTGAACTCGGCAGTCTCTAGCCTGAGACGTCCTCGTGTTAAAGCAGCAAAAATTCAAAACCACTGAGCCTCCTTCCCAGGCTGAAAAATGATATGTCAATAGGAATGAAGAAGTGACATTTAAACGTCCTTGAAGGATGAGTAGGAATTTTCCTGGTGAATGTATAACTTCTTCCTCATTTGCACAAATTAATATAATGGTAAATTAAGTACATTTCAAATTTTGATTCATGGAGACGACTAGGGCTAAAAGGTAGGTAATCTAACTAGCACATTTATTTGTAATATACATGGACAGAGTGTTTTGCACGCCTGCTTAATTATACCATGTTGACTGTACAGCAAATCATCTTGCTTGCTCTGAATAAACTAGTTCTAATTTTACTTTATCCCTGGCAACATAAATCCAATTAAACTGCTGTTCTTACAAGGAAAGCTGTTTTCAAAACTTAATAGAGTTGCTTTGGAAATGAATTTCACAATAACCTCTCTACTATGTGCCTCAGTGTTGTTCAGTGTTTTTCCTCTGGGCATAATATGATGCCATCTTGATGTAGAGAATGCTTCAGCCTGGTAGCTGTGGCAACTTGAAGCAGAACAGTACAGTGACAGCCAGCTTCTATGGCGATGGTAATGGAGCTATGGACACTCTCTGGTAGACGGAGGAAGGCAGGGTCACATGACCTTCACCTGAGATTCCAGCAACTGCACCTTGTGTCTTTCCCTCAGCTGCATGTGGTTTTGAGAAAAACTATTTCACACAGGAACTAGAAGGTTAACTACAAGGACAGAGCTCTCGTGAGGTCACCAGGATGGGTGGGACTCTGCACTGATGCTGCTGCCTTTGAGTCACCAGAGCTGTGGAAGTAACCTCAATAAATCCATTGGTTCACTAAAATTGGATTTTGTGCAATTGTTCTTTGGTCTGTCATGTGATCCCTATCTGGGGGGGGGGAATAGACATGTGCTTGCCTCTTCCTAGGGAAACGTTTCAAGTAATAATGAGCTCAATAATAATAAACAAAGAAACAGGAACTGATTCAAATTTAAGAACCATCTGTCTTTTGTTCATTTCCCCCCTGTCATTGGCATACATTTTGTCATGATTTATTTGGTCTCTACTCTGGTGACAATAGTAAAAATAGGTAAATTAACTTTTAAGATTTTTGTACATTATAAAGTCAGTATATTGGCTTTCAGAATCTGGTTTTATAGATTCAAAAACCAAAGACATGTCAGATGAGAAATCATATTACAAATTCTTCTCCAGTTCCAAAGTTTAATAAGAACTAAATTATTAGATTACTAGCCATTCCCATCTGCATGTGAACATGGTAACTAGACTCCTATAGATTTTTATACACACACCTCCTCCATGGAGCAAAACCCAAGGCCAGTGTGTAACACTAACATCATTGTCTCTGGTTTCCCAGTATTAACCAACAGTTAAGTAGGCTTGTTTGTGATGATCAGATCTTAAACTTAAATTATCTCGCCAAATCATTACAGAAAGGGTTGATATATATTGCTTTCATAGCTTACTTTTGACTTCAGGACTTCAAGAAATGGAGGGAAGTAGTCCTCATAGGAACCATTTCGAAGAAAAGGCTTTTTGAAGCGAATCGTGGACTGCAGAAGCCTGAGATTTTCTGTAGAGGAGGAAGGAAAATTACTTTGTATGAATTGCAAGGTTACCTAGGAAAGTACATCTGAAAGACACCTTTATCTGGACTTATGACTAAGATATTTTGTTAAAGACTAATAGCCTCACTCAATATAAACATAAAATGAATGAAAATTTAACCTTCCCACGAACTATGTGGACTACGCAGTTCATTATTTTTAAAATATTCCAAGATATGCTGCCTAGAGAGAAAAAAATATTTCTGGCAAAGGTGCTACACAGTTTTTGCTCTTTGTGAATTAAATACTGCTTTTATGTCTGACTTGGAGAAGTAAGTGGCACTTTGGGAGAACAGATCGAATAGTCCCTGTGTGGAAGTCTCCACTTCCAGCCACAAACCATTACTATGTGGTCAACAAATACCAGAAATAAATATGCGTCATGCTGTTTGTTTGTTACCAAGCCTATTTCACTGGAACTCTTAAAAAATGTGGAATTTTTTTTCTTTGAAAAGGAAATATTTGATTTAATTGTAATTCTCATGGTTTGCCCACACAGGAATAAATTTGAAAATAAAATGTGTAAAGGGAAGGACTAAAAATAGTCTACTATAAAAACGTCTTTGTTTACATAATGTACATGGGCTTTGGGACTTTGTTTTACTGTGTTTTATTTCTCTCTGTGTGTGTGCACGTATGTGTACTTGGCTGTGTGCATGTGTGTACACGTATGTGTACGCAACTATGTGTGTGGGTGGGCACATGTCCATATGGAAGCCAGACATTGGTGTCAGATGTCCTCTTCAATTGTTCCCCAATTTTCTTTTTGAGACATGGTCTCTCACTGAGCTGAAAGCTCACTGCTTTGGCTAGACTAGCTAGCCGGTGAGCCCTGGGGAATCCTGCCTCCACTTTGCCAGTACCAGAATACAGGTGCCCACTACCATGCCTGGAATCTTACTTGGGTGCTGGGGACCCGAACTCAGGTTCTTATGTTTACAGAGCAAGCACTTTCCCCACTCAGCCATCCCCCCCTATCCCTCAGAAACTCTTCAATATTGTTTTAACATTGTTTTTATCTTATAACAACTTGAATGTTGAGAATATACAAAATGTCCCCAAGGGTGATGTGAGTTCTCAATGACTCTGAAAACTTGGACACTCTGTCCAGGTCACCCTTAAAGGTTGATCCAGTAGGAGAACATTAGATTAAAGTGTGTCTGAGTGTATTCATTACATTAAAGGTGCTAGCAACAGAATAATATAATAATATGATTAGTTATTTCTTACAAAAATTACCAAAGTGATGCATATGAAAAATAAGGTTT
Source organism: Zapus hudsonius (assembly GCA_004024765.1). Taxonomy (NCBI): domain Eukaryota; kingdom Metazoa; phylum Chordata; class Mammalia; order Rodentia; family Dipodidae; genus Zapus; species Zapus hudsonius. The sequence goes on along the minus strand of PVHP010000852.1, from coordinate 10,913 downwards.
TATTTTAAATCTTCTTTCTTTGATAAGCAAATGTCTCAACCCTTTAGAACAGAAGTAGTACAAACCTGGCTGGGGAGATGACTCAGCAGTTAAAGACTCCTGCTTGCAAAGTCTGCTAGGTGGGGTTCAGTTCCCCAGTACCCATGTGAAACAGATGTACAAAGTATTGCATGCATCTGCAGTTCATTTGCAGTAGCAAGAAGCCCTAGTGTGCCCATTCTCTCTCTCCCTCTCTTTTTCTTCCTCAAATAAATATTTAAAAATATTTTTTAAAAACCAGAGGAACAAACCATGAGCCATGTATTACCTTGTGGTCCCCTGGCCAAGTCATCGGTCATATTTCTTATGCATGCCAAGTAAGGAACATAAGGGCTGTTGGATGACATGTTTAAGATGGCGTCTTCAAAGTTCTCCAGGATCAGGAGCCTGCAGAATTGTAGAAGGAAAAAAGCCCCACAGAGTAAGTCATGGAAAACCACAAGGCCACATTGAGATCACATCAGTGCTGGGCTGTTTGTGGTTGGCATGGATCTTGAAGCCCTGTGAAATCAATGCCTTACTCCGCCAAGCCCAGCTGCCTACACCTCTGGATTTTCTGAAAATTTGCTTCTTCTCTGGGCATGAGCTTTGGATTTGGTTATTTTATTTATTGTTGTTCTCAACTACTTTCCTGTTGCCTTTCAAATGGGCTGCTATGTGAAGACACAGCTGCAGATTTTTGTAGTGTGTGTGTGTGTATGTGAGAGAGAGAGAGAGAGAGAGAGAGAGAGAGAGAAGAGAGAGAGAGAGAGGTGCCTGGCCACCCCAGCTTGAGGCTGCATGTCAATCTTATGACATGTTGACTTGCTATCTGCTGTTGCATTTTATGTACAGTAAAGAGGAATGCCAAAGCTTGTTTGAATAATTTCACACAACAGACAAAATAACTAATAAGAAGTCTGTCAGATGTTTAGCTCTATTCCATTAAAATGCTGGTGGGAGAGAACTATCCTGGAGTCACTGGCAAAGGTAGAAGAAGGTCTGTACTAATATTAAAGCAGCTGCACAGTGTGCAGATATGGGCTAACAATGCTGATGGCACTTTAAAACTTTAAAAATGGAAGGAAAAGTCATATGGCTGACTAGAATTTAAATTTGATTCATAAACTCCAGATATTTTTCAAGTAACCATTCCAGAAGCCCTCTGTTTTTGTTTAGGCATTTCCTTGACTAGAGATTCTGAGGATTGCCATACTTGATTATCTGAGACCTTGAACTTTTAGACAGTCATTTTTATCATCCACCAACAACTCCTTGTACATAATCAATGCACTTATCAATTTATAAATAATGGACTGGAGAATGTATACTTGGACTAACTTTTTAAAATTTTTATTTATTTATTTGGCAGTAGAGAGAGAGATATATAGATAGATAGAAGAGAGACAGAGAGAATGGGTGTACCAGGGCTTGCAGCCGCTGCAAACAGACTCCAGATCCATGAGGCACTTTTGTGGCATCTGGCTGTCTGTGGATACTGGGGAATTGAACTCGGGTCTGTAGGTTCTTCAGACAAGTGGCTTCATTACTGAGACCTAGACTCAGCAGTTAGGTTCCAGTCCTAGACTAACTTTTATGGCTTAAATAAGAGAAACCATCTATCAGGAAGATTTCTATCACCATATTATTATTAAAACCCCAAAGGGGTGGAATATATTACAAAACTAACTTCATTGTATAGGCAAATCATGATATTAGAATGAAATCGAGGTCATCATCGTCAAAGCACTCCAAATATCCTCAGACATTAAAAAAAAACTGAGCCAGTGTTCTTGAATATAAGATAGTTATAATAAGAATGTTGAAGGAAATGAATTGGAAGCCATTTTAGATTCTGAAAGGACAAACTCAAAAAGTCTCTTGGAATTTAAAATGTCAAAAAATAGACAAATGGAATTATGGAACTAATTGAAGACTGTGCATCTATTTTCTTTTGAGGGGAATCTATTTCATTTTCTTATAGTAACAAGTGTAACTTGTGTCTTGTGAACAACTTGAAGAAATGATTCAATGAATTTTGTATTCAACCCTTAACGCCATCTACTTCCCAGGGTACCTAGCTTCTACATTTCACACACCCCTGAGTAGGTAAGTGCATATCTAAAAATAGGAAGCTGCCACTGATACTGGCTACTTATCTGACAATTGCCAGATAAGGCATTTCTGATGAGGTATTTCTGGGTGACACATGTGAGCCAGAGAGGCTGTTCTCATGTCTCTCACCCTTCCCTACTCTTCCCAATGCTAACCTCCCCTCTTTGTCTTTGGATTCCTCTGTCATAGGCAACAGCATAGAGCCAGTCCCACCAGGATGCAGTGCTCAGCAGCAAAATGTTAGCCTACCTTTCCAGATGGACCAGAACAAGAGATTCTCACAGGATCTTGTCTAGCTCCCAAAAGACCCGTTAAGTTTCAAGTGACCTGGAATTATCATCCAAGCCCTCTCTTACTCCTGTAGAGAACATCTGATGCTAATATTTTTAGAATGAATATAATATATTTTTTAAAATAAGGATATATGTCTATATGCCCCTGCTTTGGCATAAATACCCAAGTCCTTAAACTGTTAATTAAAATATCCTGTATAAAAATTTTTTCCCTCTTCCTAAGAGTGCTTACAATAAATAGTAAACTATGGGACCAGGGAGATGGCTCAGTGGCAAAGCGCTTGCTATGCAAACATGAGGACTTGAGTTTGGATCCATAGAACCCGTGTAAAAGGCTCTCATTTTCAATCCCAGCACTGGGGAGGCATCGAGCAGTGGATCCCTAGGGATTGCAGGCTAGCTAGTTACCAGAATCAGAGAAGAAGAGACACTGTCTTAAAAACTGAGGTGAAAAAAAAGATGAAAGAAGACAGCTTAATGTGGAACTCTGGCCTACACACACACACACACACACACACACACACACACACACACACACACACACGCATGCATGCACCTGCACACACACACACATGTGCCTATACAAATAGGAACTTCGGACACACCACATACACATGTAAAAGAAGTTAAACTGAATTTGTGTGCCCGCACACACACAAATTAAAGACATGACTTTAGAACACAGATAATCATGTAGGGCTATGAAATAAAAGTGTGGTTTTTTAATTTTTTGTTTGATTTGCATACATGTGCTTTCATATGTGCTTGGGCACGTGTGAGTATACACTGGTGTGCAAGCCAGAGGTCAGTGTTAAGGTAGATGTGTTCCTCAATTGTGAGAAGCTCATTTTGAGACAAGGTTTCTAGCTGAACTCAGAGCTCATCCAATTATCCAAACAAACTAGTCAGCTAGTTTAGGGATTCTCCTGTGACTTCCTCCCTAGTGCTGGGATTACAGGCATGCACTCCACACTGTTTTATTTACATGGGTGCTGGGGATCTGACCTTGGGTCCTCATGCCTCCTGGGCAAGTTCTTTATCCACTGAGCTACTTCTTAAGCCCCATTGGGAAGGTTTGTTTTTTGTTATTTTTTGAAATTTCATTAGAAAACTCTAGACCAAAACTCTTATATCTTTTGCTGTGATGGCTCTAAGTGGGGATGGTAAGGAAACCCCTGAAGTTTCTCAATCACAAGAGCCGTCTTAACAAGTATTGAATGCTTCCTAATAAACTCTCAGCTAGCTGTCAGCAACTAATGACATTTGCTGAGGAATTTGCAAGAGATAAGTGTTGAGTATTGGTGATGCTATGGATACCCTTAGCTTCTGCTGGAGAGACCTGGCATCAGCCGTAAGCATCCCCTATGCCAACTTAAAGTTTTTTTTTAATGATTATGTATAATCACTATAGTACATAGGAAGCATATTAAAAGGCCTATTTGAAACATGACAATCTGGCTAAGATGACATTTTCCAAGGACCCATTTGCTCTGTGAGAAGCACCTGTGTTAGCCACCATAGAGGAGGAGGGAGGGATCAGGAGAAATAGGAAGTGGCTGTGTGTCAGGAATTTACCTAGAATCTACGCAAGGTTGAAGCAACAGAAAGCTTATAAACTACATAGATTCTATTTTAGAGAAACTAAAAGTTAAAATAAATCTTTGTTTTCATTGCTAATCAAATTTATTTTTAACTGATACATGAAAACCAAAATTTTGTATAATTATGAAATGCCTTGTGCTATTTCAATACACATATTGAAATACACATATTATATAAGGTTTAAATTATTTTAAACTTATCTATCTCCTCACACATTAATCATTTTCTATATGGTAAAAATATTCAAAATCCTTTCTTCCAGCTTTTGAAATATGCAGTACATTATTGCTATCAATTGTCACCCCACTGTGTGGTGGCACACCAGAGCGACTTGCTCATATGCAAGTAGAATTTGGAAATGACCCCACTGATCAAATTGTCCTCATCTTTTTCCTCTTTAATTTTATTTGTACAAATATCCACCAGTACAAATACATATTTTGGGTGACTGAAGTCAAAGATTTACAAGATTATAATTTATCAGACAAATAAAATGTTACCCACTAGGTCATCTAGTCTTTAAATTTTTCTTGAACTGTAGGAGTTTAGCTCAATCAGCTATGACGAAAAGCTGTTTGCATTTCCTGTCCTAATTATGAGTTATTTCAGGAATCAGTTTACATTTACGGTCTTTAGACACCATGCTGTTATTTCCACAGCCTATTCCTTGGAATTTAAATATGCTAATGAAAGTCTAAAATTAAATTATCTATAATCAATTTTACCTACTCAAAAACCACCGAAAGCAAACAAATTTTGCATTACCTTGATTAGGCATAAAAATATTTTGATTCTTTAAAAGCCCAAAGAAATGGTAATGAAAAAAATTGGATATTGCTACGGCTTGAATGTTTGTGTTCTCAAATTTTCCTATATTGAAATGCTAATCCCCGTGTTGATCTCAGAAGGTGAGGTCCTGGAGGACCTTGGCGTTCTCATGGATGAGACTCCTGCTCCCATAAAGCAGCTTCAGAAAAAAGGCTCCATCTGGGTTCTGGCTAAAGGTGCTTGGAGCAAAGCCTAATGGGTGGGCTCCATTCCCCAGCACCCACACAGAAGCTGGACACAAAGTGGTGTGCAATGATCCCAGTAAAAGATACCACACACACACACACACACACACACACACATAAATAAATTAAGGAAAGAAGGAAGGAAGAAAGGAAGGAAGGAAAGCAGGGAGGAAGGCAGGAAGGCAGGGAGGGGGAGAGAAAAAGAAAGAAGGCAACATTTAGGAACCAGGACGTGTGCTCATCAGGTGCCAAATGTGCTCCCATCTTGACTCTGGACTTGTCAGCCTCCAGAAGGGTAAAAAATAAACTTCTATTGTTTATCAACTGCCTTATCTATAGTATTTTGCTCTAGCAGTTGAGCAGACAAGGTCAGATGCTTAAATATTTCTCACCAAGGAAGACCTTAACAGAGTCTGAATACTGCACCTCCCAAAAGATTCTCCTCACAGGCACGAAGTAACCCATCCAGACATCATAAATTAGATATAGTTTACAATCTGAAAGCTGAAAAGAGCTCTTCATGTTGTGCTATTCAAATTGTGTTAAATAATACCAAACAATTAGTTCCAACTTTACAACAACATCTTGATGTTTCCTTTGTTGCTTCTCTTCTGTGGTTTTCCACACTGCTAGGTGGATGCTATATATGAACTCTTCTGACAACTTGGAACCACTTACTGTGCAGCCAGGCTGCTTGGGGACAGTGTCTGTCCATCATCCTCACTCCACACGTGTGTTGCATTATCACCTAAAGGAATAACATATATGCAAGCATTGAACACATTTACTCAAAGACTTCTTTATTCTCAGCAAAAAACATCCCAAGCCCAAAAAATAGGGAAACATAGATGCAAACATATTATAGAAGATGCTAGTGTCCTTTTTATTGGAAGCATTTAAGATATTCATAGGATGTCTACTAATTAAAATAATTCCAATAACCAAACACATTATTTTCTCTATACATCAAGTCACCACGTTAGTTTGTCCTGAAACCCATTTTCCTAGATTACTCTTAAATACCATAATGAGGACTGAATGCCATGCAATTCATTAACCAAATGAAACTACTTATGGATCACTGAAACTGATAGCTTTTCTTTCTTTTGACTCCCGTTGTTTAAAATGCAGTTCAGGGAAACATTTACATCACTAATCAGTATCTTCTATCCTTCAAAAGGCAGCCAGTGATCAGGGATCTGAGTGCAGCTGTGACTGTAAACAGAATTGCCTAATGTAAACAGAATTGTGCTGACTTGTCTGAAATGGTAAGAAGGTGCAGAGTGGGGAAGGAAATTACTAAGTTGGATGTAAGGAAACCATATGTGTAGATCTATTTCAACACGAAGTTGACCCTGGAAGTTAGAATGATCTCTGATCAGCTTGTGCCCTAAGTTGCCTCCTGAAAGCACAAGCGTGTAGTAGCGTTCACAAAAAAAAAAAAAAAAAAAAAAAAAAAAAAAAAAAAAAAAAAAAAAAAAAAAAAAAAAAAAAAAAAAAAAAATTGGCAAGGAAAAATGGTGTAAATAGTACTATAAATGACAACACTCTGAACCCAATGCTTTCTCTAGGAAGTCTCAGCTTTCTCTTCAGATACTATGCCTTTTTCATCCATAGTCCAGAAGGTTGCAATGCCTTCTTTTTTAACACTGCCCACTTGCTTTCACTGGGATATGTTGCTGTGTTAGTGTTCTTGCATTCTTTCTGGGTAATGAATGCATCCTGAAACCTTCTCGAAGCCCCTAGGGCAGAGCTATATAATCATCCCTGATTTATGCATGCTCCTTATTGCAGGTAATTTGTGTATAGAAAAGAATATTCCAGAATCCAAACCTCCTGTGTCTACCTTCTGTATCCTGTTTAGTAAATGTCATATTGGTCTTTTTGGTTTTCCTGTTCAGTGGAGTGGATTTCCCTGAGCTCTGCTCACTGTGCAGTTGAATATAATTTTCCTGCCCATGAAAAAGTATCAGTGAGTTAGAAGGCCAACCATAAAAATGCCCAGAAAAAAAATAAACCTAAATTAATCAAGGTAACAACCACTGCTTATTAAAATCCATTTAGTTGAATACTCAAAGATAGAAATCTATTGAGATTTATGTGGGTATTTTTTTTAATTGAAATGCATATGAAACTGTTTTTCCAACAGGCAATCTACCTTTGAGCAGCTATGGAAATGCTCAGCAAGTCAATTGGCATTTGTCCATTCTGTGGCAATGGAGTGTCTCTTTTTCATCAGCTATTAAAGTGAGTAACTCATAGAAATTAACTTTATGTTAGCAATGTCAGAGTTGACCCTGAGGTTAAATAGAAACTTTTCCCTCTAGCCACTAAGAACTAAAAAGTATTTTGGAAGAAATACTCTACTAAATGAACCTAAATGAAATGCCACACACCCCAGCTGGGACAGAGTGGGAACTCAGACCCTCAAGACAGAGAGGAGGCTGCCTTCTACAAAGGTCCATTTCCATCACTGTTGTGGAGGCTCCTGAAGAAAGCTGATTGTGTGTGTTTATAATTCAAACTGGATCAGATGCAGACCTGGGAGCAGGAGGTGTGGGAATCATAGTGTGTAGAGGAACAGGCCGTAACTGTGGGGACACATTGGTTGGGAAGGAGTATGACATGACAAGTCATACTCCTTCAGTGGCTGGAGATGGGAGCAGGGCAGAACCTGGTGGCGGCAGGTATTTGTCCCAGAGAAAAACTATGGATGCAAGTGTGTCTGTCCCCAAGAGAAAGTGTGAGGAAGGCCATCTATAAAAGAGCTCAAGGGACCCAGCTTTGGTGACAGACAGTTATAGACCCAGAAGTCTCTACTCAGCCTCTTGTTTCTTGTGTAATACATGCAAATAGCCTCCCTTGCCTCGGTTTCTTTGAGAAATGCCATAACAACTGCATCTCACAGAATTATTTTAATAATAAGGAATTTAAGATGCTAGTGCACTTAGCGTTGGCACAATAAATGCTGATTTTGTTCATTTCAGAATGTTGGGAGACCTATAAAGCTAGCTTAACCTTGTCATACATTAGAGAGGGACCAAGCAGTTTTGCTATGACATACAACCCTACTCCATCTCAAGTGAACATAAACCCAAGGAGGAAATGTATCCCCTTCAAAAGTCCTGCTCATATTCTCCCTCATATGTGGTCCTTAACCAGGATAACCTTAAACTCTACGCAGACTAATAGAAAGAAGTGAGAGGTTATGAATGAGGGGTAAGGGATGGGGGTAGGGGAATGGCCTGAGAAACTGATCAACGACAGCTGGAGTAAACAGAGACCACTGACATGAAACACAATCTGTGGCCACGAGTAGGCTGACTACACCTCCTACTGGGAGAGAACAGCAAACCAAGAAAGGAGCACTTGTGCAATGGAGGAGCCTGGGTCTGGGGGAGACAAGCAACAGCTTTCAAATTCGGCCAAATTTTCCACTTAGTGAGGGGGAGCCCTTGTCAGGAACTTCAGATGCAGGGCGATAGGCACCAGATCCCATACTCTTGGGCTCCCAAGACAAGATGTACTATGGGAGTGATTGACAGGGAGGCTACTAAAAATAGAATCTAGGTAATCCAGAATTGTGTATATTTGTTAACCTACACTGACCTCACTTTCCAATGGAGATTATGTTTGTGTTTTTCAGGATGCAGTGAGAGAGCTGGGGCCCATCTAACCCTACCAACTGACCATAGGCCGATACCTGAGATCCTGGCAAGAGAGGAGCCACCGGTCATATCGTGGAGGATCCATATGGAACCCCGCAGAGAATGATGGGATGAACAAGGGACCCACAGCCACAGCCATTCAATCAACAGAGGATAAGCCAGTGAGACAGAAACCAATGATTTTTGACACAAAGACCCCTAAGCTCACAACATTAAAGCAGCCTTAATCCATCACGAATCAGGGAACTGAGCGGAAGAGGGGGCGGAAAGATTGTGAGAGCCGTGGTGGGGGAGACTATTCAGAGGCATGGCACCCCTCAGTAAGAACATACTAGGGCCAGGAGAACCTGGCTGAATACCAGGCTATACATGGTCCCCTGTCACAAGGACTGATCCAGATGACCCATTGAGGAGGGTATCCAGCTGATTGGGGATGGGGGTGGGGGGCATTGGGGAATGAGGGATAACAACTCATTGTTTGCCCACTAAATAATGTGACTCATTATGAACAATAAAAAAAAAGACACGAAAAAAAAGTCCTGCTCAACACCATGAAGATGTAGCCTAGGGTAGCCTAATCAACACAACAAACATCTGTACTCAGGCCAAAGACTCCTGTATTGTTGGATTAGCACATTGATGTGGGCTTCACTTCCCTGATGGAATTCCAGAAATACCTATGGCGAATTTTCAAAGGTCATGACATTTCTGCACAAGTGGGGAGCTGTTTGGAATTAATGACTAGAGGGATGGATACAGAGGTATCTTCATTGTTACCTTCAGCTGAGGAAGAGCAGGTGTGTGTATTTTTTTTAATCTTTATTGTTCATAATGATTTACAATGTTTAGTGGGCCAACCATGAGTTGTTATCCCCAATTCCCCGTTGCCCCCCTTCCTCATCCCCAGTCAGCTGGATATCCTCCTCCGTGGGCCATCTGGATCAGTCTTTGTGGTAGGGGACCATGGATAGCTCATTCTTCAGCCCCAAGTGTGTTGTTACTGAGGGTTGCCAAGTCTCTGCTATTCTCCTCCACCACGGCTCTCACAATCTTTCCGCCCCCTCTTCCTCTCAGTTCCCTGAGTCGTGGTGGGCGAGTATTGAGGCTGCTATGGTGTTGTGAGCTTAGGGGTTTTTGTGTCGAGATTCGTTGGTTTCTGTCACACTGGCTTATCTTTTGTTGATTGAATGTGGGTCCTTTGTACATCCAATCATTCTCTGTGAGGTTCCATGTGGATCCTCCCCCGTATGGCTGTGGTGGCTCATCTCATGCCAGGATCTCAGCTTTCTGCCTGCAGTCGGTTGGTAGGGTTATATGGGCCACAGCTCCCTCACTGTGTCCTGAAAAATACAAACACAATCTCCATCAGAGAATGAGGTCAGTATCAGTTAACAAGTATACAACAATCTGGATTACCTATCTTCTATTTTCAAAAGCCTCCCCGGCAGTCACTCGCATAATGCATCTTTTCTTGGGAGCCCAAGAGTATGGGATCCATTGCATATCACCCTGAATCCCCAGTTCCAATCAAGGGTTCCCCCTCACTGAGTGGAATATTTGGCCGAAATTAATAGCTGTTGATTGTCTCCCCCAGGCTCAGGCTCCTCCATTGCACACGTGCTCCTTTCTTGGTTTCCTTTTCTCTCCCAGTAGGAGGTGTGGTCAGCCTACGCATGGCCTCAGACTGTGTTTCATGTCAGTGGTCTGTTTACACCAGCTGTCGTTGTTCAGCTTCCCCTGGCAGCTTGTGTAGTGCAGGTGTGCGTATTTAACAACAAAAGGAAAAGTTAAGCACATAAAATTTTGCAGATGAAAATATCTTTTCTGGATGGATGCATTTCCTTTTCATCTTGGTGATCCAATGACATGCTTTAATATGGGTAAGGTTGTTAGCACACCCAGAGACTTAACTAACCTGGCCATCGTTACATATGAAAACTGAGTTTAATCATTCACCAAGGTGATGGTTAAGTTTTATTGTCAATTTGACCTGTTTAGTAATCCACAGTAATCTTGGGTGGGCCTCTGAGGTTGCTTCCAGGAAAGACTAACTAGAGGAGGTCCCTCCTCCATGGAGCCCTTCCTCCAGAGTGGGAGGCCCTCTCAGTAGGGAAGTAAGGAATCTTGAGGGGAAGGAAGTCTCTTCTCTTCCTTCCCCTGTTGTTTGCAGGTGTGTGTGTGTGTGTGTGTGTGTGTGTGTGTGT